>JAPYZN010002647.1:0-11291 GCA_030522865.1 Psyttalia lounsburyi | reverse complement strand
AAACTATTTTTTAACGAATACGACTGTATGGTCGAAGCCCGAGGCGAGGATTATGATCGCATGAGTCAGAAAATACTTTCCGACCAATCAACAAACGTAATGTTATGTCGATAACCCCGAATATGGCGATTTAAGGACGGAGTGTAACAGTTCGCAACCTTGAAATCGCCGTCACTAATTACAAAAAAAAAATTATTAAATCGTAAGCAAACCCAATTTCCGACCTCCGTGCATGATTTCTGCAAGCCGCAAATTATGTCTGCTCACGGTTTGATGATTATTTCACGTGTAATGAGTGACGACGATTTCGAGGTAATAAACTATTACACTGGGCCCTTATAACTGAACGAAGTGAGGTTAGAATCGCAATTTTCTCCAAGTGACATAAATAACATTTACCAGCCAATAAGTTACAATATTTTATTGTACGACCTCGACAAGTTGAAAATAACGAATGCGTAGTGTATGTCATTTGAGACTTTTCGCATGGAGAGCAATAAAGCAGTTTTTTACTCGTGGGGTTACAGCAGGAACCGAAGGCGACTGATGTAATCTTACGGGCCACAAATACTTTTCCCACGAGTATTGAATCATTTTTTTCATCCTAATGCATGGAAAAGGAACGTTTCACTCATGCAAAATACGCCCTACAGCCTTACCGGTGACATTTTTTATATACGAGCTCGAACGCGGGCTACCGCCCGCTGTATTGTAAAGAAAGCGAGTGCGGGCCGTGTTAAGATTTTGAGAGGTTAGTGGAACTGGCCACCATGACCATCATTGGCGCAGGTCGTCAGCTTCAGCCAATAAAGAATCGTCGCTTCAACATTTCGAGAATTTCGAGATAATCGATTGGGTCGAGCGTGTCCCTTTTAGAATAGGACGAACTCGAACGTGGGCTACCGCTCGCTGTATTTTAAAGAAAACGAGCGCGTTCCGTGTTAAGATTTTGAGAGGTTAGTGGAACTGGACGCTATGACAGTTATTGGCGCAGTGTCGTCAGTTTCAGCCAATAAGGAATAGGTGTGACAGATTGCGATATTTCGATAGTTTACGAGTTCGATCTGTCTGTCCTCTTTAGAATAGGATATCTGAATCATAATTGTGTGTCAGTCGAAAGCGGTTGACTGTAGAGGATCTCCGTTGCTCCTAAGAGAAGAGGACCACTTATCTCCCTCGACTTTAAATAACAATAGTATATTTCTCACCTAGGGAGGAAAAGTAGACAAATTGTCCTCGCGTGCAAAATTGTTGTAAGCCCGTGGGGAATGCTTGTCTGAGTCTCTTTCCAAGGGTTGACTACGATTTTTCTGCCAAAATGGACGAAAGAGAGCGTTTTTTACCGAGCGAAGCGAGGTTAGAATGCTCACTTTCGGTCCATGTAGGCAGAAAACATAATTGATACTCTACCGCATTACCAATTCTTCATTGGCGCAGAGTAATGCTGTAGCTCCCATTTCTATTCCCTATAGTTGCGGAGTGTAGAATGGACTACGTTAGAAACTCCAACATGATCAGTGGCTCATAATTTCGTAAATTTTTTTGAATAAAAAATAGCACATCAGTATAAAAAATTTGTAACAAAGAATATGATGAAAAATCATACATTATTATAAAAAATTCCAGCTGTAAAATGTTTTGAATTATTTCCATGGAAATAACATAGAACAGAACAAGAGTGATAAAAGAACTAGAGTTGGAGGAATTGCGAGAATAAAAATGAGTAAAAAAAATAAGTGGTGGTGGCTGCCAAGGTCAGCCACATGGTATAGTATAACGAAGAGAAGGCGGTTCTGTATTGCTATCTTTTCTGGTCTTTTCGCTGCACCACGCGCCAAACAAACATTTACATCTCTCTCGCACGTCTTGAGATACAAGGGAGAGGGAGGGGGAGGGGGGAGGGGGATAATATATCTCGTTTGACTTTTTTTATGAGTTTTTAAGGGGCCTGTATTGTTGAGTTTTACGCACTCATGAATCTGATGTATTTCTGGCATAAATCTGTGATTACACAGCGAAAAAAATTATTTCTGCAAAGGAATTATTTTCTTGGGAGAAGAATTTGATTTTTCAATAGCTTATTTTCTCCAGACCAGACATTCTCTGGCGGACCTTGTCCATCTTCAAATATTACAATTTTGTTGGCTTGTGTGATGATTATACTACTTGATCTTCGATAAACCCCCTCGTTTTTTTAAACAAATTTTAGATTTTCTTAGATATAAAAAATTACAATGATTTTGAATGATTTTTGAATGTTAATAATTGTCATCGAAGTTCGTTGGAGGTCATCTGTAGCATCATAATTTCATAAACCAACATCGTTTTATTATTTGGAGATAGACTTTTCAAGGCTGGGAATGAAGGATAAGGAAACGAGCTTCTGAAATATCAAATTCCTGGACGAAAATGATTTTTTTAATGGATTTTATGAATATTTACTTCACTTCCGGATTTGGAAGAAGATTTAAATTGTGTACTCCTCCTAGTCACTAGGCGATATAAACTTTTCATAAAAATAGGAACAATTTCTCTTCATTTTGACTCTTCCTTCAGATCAAACGGCCATTTTGATTTCTATTAAAATCAAAATGGCCGACCGGGCCATATATAATGAGTCACTCAGTCTGTATTTACCGCCAGAATTGAGAATAAATTTGATTTTGTAGAAGTATGGATTACCGATGTTATCGCCGCAAAAATCAGAATAAGAAGGAAGAAATATTGTAACTTTAGTACCTCGTTTTCCGCGTTATCTCCGGCTAACCTTGAGCGAGTGATCGAGGAAGGCCATCAGGGGAGCGCGCGCTCGCTTTCATGTCAACTCAGTTGGTGGGGGGGAGGGAGTAACTGGAGAGGGGATGCCAGTTGAATGCTGCACTAGAACTTGACTCGCGCAAGCTCCGAGAACCCCTTTCCAAGCTTCTATCCCACTTTCCACTCATCTCTACGCGGATTTGTTGGTAACTTTCGCGGGTAGTCTCATCTCCTTGACATTTTCGCGAGTGTTAGCGGGACACTTTAATATTATGAACAATTTTTCAAATAGTGTCTTTAACTATTTGAGGTGATCGTGTGTTAGATATTCGATAAACCACCGAGTTAACTGTAATTCGATGGAATTTATGTCTGGAAAACTTTAATTGATGAGTTTTTTATAGATCTGACTTTTACCTTGACATTTCCTCATTTTTTTTTTCATTTCGTTTTTGCATTTTTTTTCCTCTTTTTTAATTAAATGTCGGTTACACTCGAGTGAAAGTGAAGGTTTGGAAAATTTTGGATTAATTTTTTTATGCACTGAGACGAGGGCCGTCGTTAGTTGCACAGAGGGGTCCGCGCGGTAGAGACCACTAGTAGCAACCACGCACGTACGGCTCCGTCCTGGACTGGTGCTCTCAGTCGTTCGCCGGTTCGCGACTATAATGCTCGATCCGTTGCTTGTGCCTCTGCCGGTATAATTTCATTATCAATATCCTACTCCGAATGTCAGATGCATTATTCCAAGTCTATTTTTGTCAAGTACGACACAGGGATATTGTAATCGAAAAATCATTTTTTTTTCCCATTTTATGAGCGAAGGGATGAAGTTTAAGATTGCCGGAAAATAGTGAATATCAACAATTAATTTTTTTGTTTAAAAAACTGAAGAAAAAACGAATTTCATCAAACTGATTGTAATGAAAGAACGTTTTAAAGTTTTTAAATGTAGTGAATTATTATGATTGGGAATTAATATCTTCCTTTTTAAAAAAAAAACTTCGGGAAGAAAGAAAATCTAAATCTAATTTTTACATGAAAATTTTTGATTTTACAGTTTAAAAATCATATATTTATTTTATTGTTCCTTTTATTTCAGGATCGCTTTTTAGTTTTTCTGGTTTACTTTTTGATAATCAATTAAATTGATAGTGAAGTGAAAATATAAGTGTCGTTAATACTAATTTTTTTCCCCCCCAAATGATCGATAAAATTATAACGAACTCCCAGACTCCAATCGACTTGCCAAAATTTTATCGCACGCGTTTCGCGGACTTTTGCGCAGTTACGGCCAGTATATGCATTGATGCACATTACCGAGGCCAATGCACACTCTGAAAACCACCCCCGGCCCCTCGGCAAAATCGAGATCGTTGACGCGACGATGTAATTCACGATTTAACACAAGTCTAAATTTATCCCTCTAAATCGTTAATTTAAAAATAAATTGGTGAAATATTCCGTCCGACAGATGCTCGCGAACTTGACCAGTCAACGAAGCAAAAAAAAAATGTAAATAAAACATCATTCGACGAGCGATACGTTGTAAAATAATCTTGGCCTTGGACTTGCAGACGTTTAAATTTGAGTCATCAGTTAGGTAGCAGTTGCTAATGTTAATGTTCTCTAAATCCATTGTTGCGCCGACGAACTGCCGAGATATCGCAATTTTAGTCGTATCGTACGGTCGAATATCCAGGCCGTCGACATTTATTTTCACTGATAAGGATTACCTTGAAAAATTTCATTGCAAGTTCATTCGGGATCTTAAATGTAAAAAAATGATTCTAAGATAATTTTCTTTAAAGCCTTGACTTTCGCTTTCCGTTTTTGGAATTATTCATTTTACTTAATTTCTTCATTTCTATAGGAATTCTCGTTAGTTACCGCATGTTATTATAATCATATGTCCGGAATATAGTTCAAATAAGAGAGCTGAGCAGAAGAGAAGTGGAAACCGTGGGGAACATATCGATTCCGCAGGCGTGTCTATATCGCTCTATGCACCCGCTTGAGGGCCAGACGAGCCACCGACATTGGCCTTGAAATTCTCGCCGCAAACTCCTAGTCCTCCGCGAATGAAAACCCATATACGTTTGTCTTTCGCACAAGAGCAAATAGATATAAAAAAAATGAGATATGGTATAAAAACAGTCGGCTCTCGCCACTCGATCTCACCGTGTTTCTTGTGATAAATGCGTCGGAACAGCGCGTTCTTTCACACATCTCGAGCCCCTGGGCTCGGATGTGACTTTTTGTGCATGGTTAGCGAATTCCCAAAAATAAATGCTGTATTCGAAAGTAGAAAATTTCAGGATTTCATTCTTTCGCTCATGTAATAGGATAAATGGGATTTCGAGAGAACCGTCAAGAGATTTTTTTGTGGACAATTGAATTTTTAACAAAAAATCGCAGAGCAAACCTTTCCTGTAAAAAATTTAATGAAAAAAGGTCTTTAAGCCAACGTAGTAAAGGAATTTTAGAGTAAAATTTCTAGTAACCTATTGCTATCATTTACTAAATTATAACTAGATATTATAACATTTAAGAGGTAATGGAGCGGTCGCAAAATGCTGATTTTTTAAACAATTTTTCTTCATTTCTATTAAACGAAAATTCTTGAAAATTCGTGCAAGGGTCAAGTCCGTCATAAAGAAGAGCCGTCAGCTGGTATTTTCCGAATTTTGTTATGTATAAATATAAAAAATGGAAATAGAAGGTTTGTTTTGACATATTTTGATCCTTCGTCAAAAATTCAGCCAATTTCGTTGAATGCAACCGACAAACAGTGATCTGAAAAATCACGAAAAATTATCCTTTTGCGGCTGCTGTCGTCACCTCTTACCGAACAGTGCAAAATTCTAGAAGTCTTAGAAATTCTAACATATATTGCCACACAACAGTATAATTCTGATGGAGTTCATTACCCACGTGCTTACCATGAAGTTCTGCACGTGGCCATGACCTCCGCCGGTTGGAAACCTTTCTTTAACACGTTTGCAACGATAAATTCGTATTTGACATTTTTGGACAGTTAATACTTACCACTTTTGGGGACAACTTTTGCTCTCAAGCGAAAGATGCTCACTTTCCTCCAGTTTATTAAAGTGCAAAATACCAACGGCAGGCGTATTCTACAATTCAATTCCTGACAAAATTATATATTTCTGGTCTAGGATGGTAAAATAAAGGAGTCGTGTTCATGTATGGAATTTTTCCCCGGGCTAAAGCCGAGAGTGGGGGGCGTAAGGACAATAATCCTTTATTTTACGGGAAAATAAAGGTTTCACCTCGAGCAGTAAGTCTCACGCGGGAATAGGATGTCCTGTTCTCCTCCCTCGACGCACGCGATCCCTAGTAAGGGAAGAGAAATGACCGATAGTACGCCCAGACTGGCCCAACACTGGCCAAAAGTCGGCCATTGCTCATTTACTACCGGGTTTTTTTAGCCATAACTGCAACGTTAAGATTAATTTGTTTTCCTAAATGGAGGGAGGTATGTGCGTTATGTAATTCACAAACTTCTAAAATCGTACGAATCCAAAGAATTAAATAAACTACTTTTTGCCGTTATTTGAGGAGAAAAAACAAACTTTCCATGTAGATATGCCAGAGAATTAAACTGCTAACCAAATACTATATTTCTGACCACGAGTCCTTTATTTTGCCTCTCATTGTTACAATTATGTTTCGTCTCGATGTAGGAATGAAAATAATTTAATAAAATGAGACAAATTATTTTTTTTTTGGGTGAACAAACCATGGAATATTAAATTAATTCTTGTTAACTCTCATAGCAAAAGACCTTTTTTCCACAAAATTCAATTTTCAACAGAAGAAATCGCAAAAATGTTCCTCGAAACGTACTCCCAACCAAAGTAATTGTCATCTTGTCACGAGATACAAAAGATGCCAGTCACATTTTTTCTCCTTCGCTGATAACCCCTCGAAATCCCTAACTAAGAGCATAAAAATCGTTTATAGACTGGAGTAACAACGCCAAAGACCCCTGGACGAGTGATTCGAGTGAACGAAGCCAAAACCTAAACCAAAATTACCCCCAAAATTAAAAAATGATTAGTGTCGACACGAGTTAACGCGAAGACCCGTCTAATCCAAAAATCTCACAGAATTTGTGGGAACTATACTTTCGTGCCATACGGATTGTGAAATGAGTGTACAAATGTAATAGAGATTTAAAAACACTGAGTGGAATCAATTTTATCAAAATAAAAAGTGTCTTAGTTAAAGAAGAGCGGAAAGAACCGGTTGCACAAGATGATGAAGAAGGAGAAACCGATGATGTCGGTGACGGCGATAATCCAGGGCGCCCAGGCGCAACACTGGGCGCGTGGTAACACCTGTATGTTTCAAACAAATACGTAATTGCATCTACACATACATATATCAACACAAAAAAAAAACAAAAACTTTTCTTTAATTGACCGGAATATAAATTTCTCTCGAAAGTATCATATTCCCCCTTATCATTTCATCTTATCAAACATTATTGCACACATCCTGCGCTATAATAATAATCATTACTAATTATCATTACTCTCACTAATCACTGCAGTATCCAATTGCCACGTCCAGAAAAAAAAATATTACTGATGCAAATAAATTTAAAAGAAATTTCGAAATCCAATCATTCTCCATTGAAAATTCTTCAATTTTGACAAAAACTTGAAAGTTATTTCAAGGAAAATATTTATATAATATAAATTAAATAATTTGTTAATTTTTAAACAGTTCTCGTACTTTTTATAAATAAATGCGGTTGAATAAAAGCTTCACACCCAGAGATTTAACTCCATCCATACATTTGATCCAAATAAACCATTGCTGTGACTAAGGAATGTTTTGCTTTGATATTATAAACAGAATTGCAATTGCTGTGCAATGGGCTAATCAACCCCTCGAAAAATAATATTTACCAGTGACGCACTGTCGCATATGCTTGGAGGATGAAGATGCCTCACATAAACACCGCCACACGTGTTTCGCTCATTTCCTCTGCTTCCTGTTGGTTATAACGAGCACCTAAAATATAACAAATTGCTAATTAAGAAAGGGAGGCATGAATTATGTTTCAAAATTTATACATGCTAAATAGAAAAATATTGCTCTTTTCACGACTATGAGATACAACATTGAGTATTTGTACTGGAAATTGCTGATTATGCCGAGGGTTCTTGTGAGGATTTTTAACTATAAATATAAAAATATTGATATTGATTGATCATCGTCAAGAACACTAATTTTTACATGTCTGCGAACAATTCTGATTTTTTTCAGTTGATAGAACAATATGTGAAATCAATTTTCTCAATATTTCGTCATAAATGAGACCAAATTTGTTGAACAATAGTTTTCATCACAGGGTGTGGAAAATAGGATTTTGCGGAGATGAGGTGAAAAATGGGGTTGGGTATTCGCGGGAATAGTATATTATGCAGCACGTGCGTTTTGGTGTTTTTGCTCGTGGGAGGTTGTAACACGAGCGGAAGGCGAGTGTTGTAATCCCGCGAGCCAAAAAACACTATAACGCACAAGTATCAGACAATATTTTATGATATTGTCTCGCTTCGCTCGGTTGAATCGCGCGATTACGGGCACCTATTAAATATTTTTCAACTTCGGCTGGGCCTTTAAACCTCACATTCGTTAAATAGTATATTTCTGCCTACATAGACCGAAAGTGAGCATTCTAGAAACCCTCACATCATCCATTTTAGCAGAGAAATCGTATTCAATCCTCGGGAGGAGATTCAGACAAGCACGTGCTTACAAACCTCGCCTGCGGCTCGGGTCGTAATTTTGCATTAAGGACGACTTGTCTACTTTTCCTCCTTAGGTGAGAAATATACTATTTCGTAAAGTGTAAAAAAAAAGTGGTTTTTGGCGAGTGAGAGGTCACGAGCCGAAGGCAAGTGATATAATAGCACGAGCCAGAAACTCCTTTTGCACACGTTACGAACAAAATTTTCCGTCTCAATGTGTCGGAAAAGTTACTTTTTCGCACGAAGTGCATTAAACAAAATTAACTTGGACAGTTCAAGCAAAGTGGAATAAATTCTTTTCTTCTGCACGGGCTCCGACCAAATTCATTTGCGAATTAAAAATTTATCTACTGAAAGACTAGAAATAACTTAAAATAATAATGAGAAGACTCTTCAACTTAAAAATGCTTCAATATTTCATGTGGTGACTGAGGAATAGCCTCAAATTGACCGAGCGTTGCTAGAGGACAAAACTTATGGACCGAAATAAAATGACCCTTATGGGGGTCTTCATAGGAATTTCACTTTTAATACTTAACTTCATTCCACCCTCATAGAATGCTACGATTCCGTTGCCTTTTCACGTCTCTTCCAGAAAGAAAATAATTTGCTTCGGTAACGCTTGGTTCCCAATTAGCATCGGTCAATTAGTCCTCCGGAATTAGCATGTCTAATTTTCGTCCTTTCGTTACTGTCGAAACGTTATCTTTTGATGATAATCTGTAACTCATGCGGAGTAAAGTCGCGTCACGTATACCGAGTCGTTTCATCATGCATGCAGAAGTTGAATAGGTGGAAAAATTACAATAAAAAGTCATGCACCAGTGAGGTTCGGTGATAAACACTTGGGCGTTGGGGTGAAGGTCGGCTATTGAGTTGAAGCGATGAATTCGCCGTCGACATCATCACTGAAGTGTCAGTGTTATCAGTCGGTGAGCCCATTCGCCAACGTCCCTGGTAAACTTCACTTCTAAACCACACGGCTACACTCATACATACATGATTATTGGATGGAAGGCCACGCTCGTTATCTTTTGCGTACATGTGCATGTATACTTGTTACTGTCCATAGGCTCTTGGCTGCAGTTTATAAGGCTCAAAAGGTTTTTTTTTTCAATTTACACTCGTTAGCCAATTTGAATACCTGAACTGTTTTTTTGTGAAATTAACTGTGGCCAGACATTTTTTTTCCGACAAACCTGCCTCAAACGTTCACTTTTTGAAATGGTTTAGTGAGGGTGAAGTGGTTGTTTTACTATCGACGTGTATAAAGTTCAGAGTTAGTACGTAAAGTAAATTTTCGTGTGTGAGTTTTACTTTACGCGCTCGCTCACCTAGAGAGAAAAAGTAGAAAAGTCGTCCTCAGGTGCAAAATTATGACCCGAGCCGGAGACGAGGGTTGTAAGCACGTGGGGAATGCTCTTCTGATTCTCTTCCCGAGGGTTGAATGCGATTTTCCTGTCAACATGGACGAAAATGAGCGTTTTTAGCTCAGCGAAGCGAGGTCGGAATACTTACTTTCGGTCCATGTAGGCAGAAGACAATTTTTCATCACACTATACGCAAAGTGTCATTTTACGCACGCTTCGCGTGTGCAAAACTTCCCTTCCGACGTATTGTGATGAAAAATAGGATTCGATTCTCCCGGGAATATTAAATTTCGAAACGATTGCGGGAGTGTTTTTATAGGATCATAGGAGGTTGAGTGATATAATCCCACGAGTCTAAAAACACTTGCCCCGAGTATCGAACACGATTTATCGTCACAATGTGTGGGAAGTGGCATGTTGTACATGCGGAACACGCGTAAAATGTTACTTTACTCACAGTATGTCGAAATAGTACATTATGTCACCAGACGATGAAAGTATTATTTGACGAATGTGGCTGACATGAGTCAGATAATACTTTTATCGCCGAGTGACGTATAACATTTTTCAGCTCTGGCATTCACTCCGTTCGGTTAGATCGCGGTTTTCGGGGGCCAGGGACGAAAATATACTATTTTTGACTCGTAAAATTATATCTGTGCTTTGCGCATCGCGTGTTCAAAACTTAACTTCTACACGATCTGTTATCGAATAGTAAAGACCACTCAGGCAGTAACTTCAATCGCGACGAATGTGAGTAGAGACCTCATCTTCGCCTCAGGTTGTGAACTTGACATTCGTCGAATGGGCTCGAAATATACTCTGAAGCATTAATCCGCCCATATATTCTCACCTAAAAATGGAATATGTCTTAAATAATGATTTGCATTTATATTTTCTCCGTGAGGGAAAGAGTACAGATATCCACCCCTTTGTGGAAGAAATTGCAATGAAATATTTTATCAATCACTCTAATACATTCAATTATATACACCAGAGGCGGTAGCTGTCTGAATAGAGTGTGAGATTGACGTGCGAGTGACCCGGGTTCGATTCCCGATTAGGAGGGCTAATATTCGGGACACTCAAGAAGCCCAGTTTCATTGTTAAACAGGATCCTCGCGAGAGACTGTGCCTGGGTAGGTTTTCTCCTCAAATGAGATTTTACCTCGTCTATCGGTGAATACGATACGAAGAGGTAGTGGGTGGTAAGGGAACAAATGGTAAAAACCCAAGGGGAAATACGAGGAGAAAAAAATTCTATTATATATAGATTATTATTATATATATACAGGGTGTCCGAGATAAAATTGTACACCCAAATAACTATCGAATGAGGGCAGTAATCGAAAAATCTTTCAACTAGAAGTTGTAGGGC
>JAPYZN010002646.1:0-20751 GCA_030522865.1 Psyttalia lounsburyi | reverse complement strand
CCGCCTCGGGCAGCCAACTTCACACTCGTGAAAATTCCGTCTCACTCGTAACGAAATATACTATTTCATCTCAATGTGTCGAAAAAGTACTTTTCAGTCTTCGCGTCGAGTGACTGAAAAGTTACTTTTTCGACACAGCGTGATGAAAAAATTATTAAATTTACATAATGCAATAAATTCTATAATTTAAATAAAACTAATAAGCGGAGAAAAAAAAGACTGTGTCAAGCCTACGCACGACGGAAGTGAAACTTCTAGTATTCCTCTCTCTCTCTTTTCATTTCATTCTCTCTTGTTTCTCCCTTAGATTAGTTTGAAGGTGATAGGTTAAATAATTGACCGACGAAGCATAGATTTTCTCTTTCAAATATTTTCTGATACATGAATGAATTCCGATTTATGTCTAGTTCTAAAATTTTAGTTTTAAATTTTTTAGAGAGAGAGAGCGTGAACGGTGAAGCGGTAGTGGAGGTCCGCAGGGGTCTGGTTACCCCCACCCCTTTGTGGCATTTTTTCGTGACGATCTTGAGTCGGTTTTACTCCGGTCACCGAAAATGCATGACGCGCGTTAAGCAGTTTCACTTCAACAAATAAAAAAATATTCCTAAAAATCCGCACCGCAGAAAATCAGAACAATAAGGAATGAAGAGAGAGGATTAAACTGGCCACCGATTTATCCGTAAAATATATCGCGCGAGCGCGTGCCGACCGGTTATAATCCGCGAGGGTCGTCAGATTTATCAGCGAACGACGTCAGATCGAATATAACTCGTCTCCATTTGAGCCCCAATGGTCAAGCCCTTGATTGTGCCGGGGCGATTTCCTCGAGCCTCGGCTACCTGGCCCGTTGAACATTGTTCCAGCACTAATTGCCTTATTAATACGAGCATGAAGCGTTTACCCAGGCCCATTACGAAATAGCCAATGACTATGCAAAGAGTTATTAATAGTCAACTATTGTTCATCCATTAATTACGATGAATTATGTGGTTCCGAATTTTGTTTAAATCTGGGATTTTCACTTTCTAGGCGGAAATGTGAGGCCGAAGGGAAGGAGGTAAAGGCCGAGCTGACGGCCCAGCGCAATATGTTTCCTAGCGCTCAAATTAAAATGAGGTAAACACTTCTGATTACTGCAATTATTAATTTCAATTTGTCACGAAACAAAGTTAATTAAATCGAGAAAAAAACGTTAATTAACCGAGAAGTTTTACGTGAGATATTTCGTCATCGTTTGAAGACCAATTCGCTCGTAAATACCGCACGTTATTACACAAATTAGCTGCCGATAATCTATTAGTTTAAAAAGTGTCAATGAAGTAATTAGTTGATTGATGAGTCATTATTTGTTGATTCTAATATTCGTATAATGTCGAAAGTATCTTTGTCAGATTGCTGTCGCCAAGCAGTTCGCCAGCAACATCACCAACGATGTCTAATTCTTCGTCGCCAACGCCCCCAACGCAGCCACCACCAACTTACAATCAGAAAATGACGGGAATCCCGTGTGTCGCTGCCGCCTCCCGATACACAGCGCCAGTTCATATCGACGTCGGCGGCACCATTTACACCTCCTCATTGGAAACATTAACGAAGTTAGTACATGCTGTTGATTTCAGAGATACAAACCTGAAATTATGGTTTCGCTGTTGATCATAATCTTCGATAATTAATATTTTAATTGAGTTGAGGTAGAATGAAATTAAACTTTTCATATTTTTTGTGAAAATGAAAAGGTTGAATTTTATTGCATAAAATGAAAGTTTCCGGAGTTTATTAGACAATCGGCCACGTTTTTTAATTTATTGATACTTTTTGTAACGAATTTAGAATTATGAAGACAAAAATGAAACTGGAAAATCGAAAGGGTTTTTTAAGTTCATTGATTTAGTGTTCGTGAATAACTTTTGTACGGAAAAAATCATGTGAAAATCATCAACATCACGAAATTTCTGTATGTTTCTTTAACAATGAATGCGCATGAAAAAGGGTGTGTATAAAATTACCGAATGGTCAATCTCGTCAATCCTTTCTCCGCTCGATTGCATCTTCCTCCCTCATTACCAGCCATTGACCCTATTTATTTCTCCTGAAAGTTGTCCAACCCGTCGCGATAATTTTTATCAACGGTTAACGTCCCTCTTTATAGCTTCCAAATGATAACAATTTTTCCAACAATCATCCGAGCGAATCGATGACACCGCCTCCCGACCTCCATAAAAAAACATTTCTCAATTTTCCCTCTGGAAAAATTTCTCTTTTGCCCATTTAATGTATTTTTAATTTCCACGATTTGTTGATTTCTCCTCGTTTCGTTATTCATCAAAAATTCACGAATATATTTACCTGATTTTTTTTCATTCCCGTAAATTGCCAGATATTAATTAAACTACAATTTACAGGTTCTATCGATTGTTTTTCTCAAATTACAATTTTTTTGTGAATTTAAGAATATCCCAAGAATTTGTTTATAAGTAAACATATTATATTGTTACGTATCGGTCCGATAATGAACTTCCGAAAGTCTCAATCATTAACAAATTAAATTAATGAATTAAACCATTACAACTAAAATTTAAGTGGAGCTCTCATCCGCGTCCCGACGAAAACGAAACAGTCCACAATTTTCCCAATCAGTATTCAACGAATGTTCGACTTATTCGCTTCGCCCGTCTAAAAAAAAACACATTTCTCATTTTTCTACTCTAGAAAAATTTCTCTATCCAATTTAATCTAATATTAATTTTCCCTATTTCTTCTCCCCGTTTGGTTACTCTCATTCCGTTATTCATTCTCGACAATTAGAGTCATAAAATAACGACTGCAGAACTTCATTTCGCATACATTAAAGTTAACATAAGAGACACTCGAGCCTCAACGATGCAGAACGATTGCGAGATATCCCGTACTAAATTTCTGCAACTTCCAATGCACCTATCGCCCATACAGAGCCTCCAACGCTCGTTCCAGCATACGAGGGAGATGGCCGTCCCCTTTCTCGTGAGAGCCTTCATTAGCCTCCGTTATACATATAAACTTTTATTTTATTTTATTTTATTAGCCAACGGCCGGCGATTCCAACTTCAGCTGCGGTGAAAAACCGCTGTACGACAATTCGCGATTTCACAATAAAGTTATTAGCGTTTTATACGTCTTGTTACCTTGATACAGCAATTTCCTCCCCCCCGCCGCCCCGCCTAACCCTCCCCTCGCGGTCCACCTCGGGAGACTGCCGATTTTCTTTATATGCGCGTATTAAAACGAAAGCAGAGCGGATTTCTGAGTGATGTGAGCCGATCGTTTAGCGTTTTCCCATAGCTTCGAACGGATCTGACCCGGGATCGGACCTCAGTCTTTTATACACTGGGCCCAATGCCCCGAGGTAATCACGTTCCCTCTCTCTCTCTCTCTATCCCTTTTGTTAACTTTCTGTCTCCTCGACCCTTTTCATTGAGGCTTTCGTCGTTTTTTTCGGATCATTGTCTGGGATTTGCATTCCCATTCGCATTCTTATTTGCAAATTATTTGGGGTTTTTACGGCGTCAGAGTTCGTGTGAACATTCACCCTTTTTTAATTTTTTTTTTATGAACATTATTTGTCGAAGATAGTCTAGCCTGAGATCAATTGAACAAATGCCGAAGAGATGATTTTTTTCAGATTTTCAGAATCATATTTGATAACTATTGTATCAAGTTCACTAATTCAATAATTTTAGTAAAAAAAAAGTAAAAAAAATTTGAAATTTCAGGAATTTTTTAATTAAATGCTTTTTTAAATTGTTAAAAGTTACGTTTTAATTATTCAATTGATCTTTTGAAATTTCATTTACTCTATATACCACTCTTTTCGTCATTTCTATCAATTGTTGTGGAATAATTGAGCTAAAAAATACAGTTTTTCTCATTTTTTCCCCTAAATTGTGAATTTTGAATTACCAAATGTCAAATTAATAGAAAGAGATAAATTTCTCAACTACAATCTCAAAAAAATCCGAATTAACGCCGAATATTTTCCATTGGAATCCCTCCGAAATTAGGAAGCCCACCGCTCTCTCTCCCAGAAATTGTGGAATAAAAATATTAGAGTCCTTGAAGGTCGAGTCTCGTGAAGATAGCCGGAGGTACATCCTCGCGAAGTCGAAATGCCCGGGGCTCGATCGCGGCCCATCGTTATTATACGTTATCACGGTGAAAAGGTATGGGAACACGCCCGGGGCTGCGGATAGGTGGGTATGCCACCCCCGTCCCTCTCACACCCTCTCCCCCACCCCTTCAGCCGTCTCCCTTCGGCTCCCATGATCTATCTGGTGCCATAACGCACACTCGCCTCGTCGCTCTTATACTCCACCCCACCCCTCCCCCTCCCCCCCCCCCTCTCTCTCTCTTTCTATCCACCATTATATGCAAAATATCGTGTACTGTACAAGCGACCTTGGTATCCTCCGGGCGAATATCCGCAGTCTTTTCAGTCCTCCAGTTTATTTCGTATATTCACAGTTTTAGTATTTGTATGCCCTGAATAAAGGGCCAGGCAAGGGAGGAAAAGGAAATGAGAAAAATTAATTAAAGTACTTCTCGTGTGCTTTTACATTTTTCAACGGTTCATATTTTATTACTGCACAATCAACTGTTGTTAATTTCTTTTAATCAAATATTTATATTAATATTTCATAGTCTACGCTGTATACTTAATGAGCATAAGCCGTGAAAATAATTACAAAATAGTCATTTTTTCGAGAGAGAACCAAAAATGTAATGACTCTTGATATTTAAACATAAATTTTTGGGATAATTTTCTAATTTCAAATTTGGTAATTTTTAATGCCTCAACAATTGAGAAAATCGTCATAATAATTGATCATGGCTTGAAAATGTTTTTATGTTTATATTCACAATTCTAGTATTTCTATGGAACACATGGGGAACAAGGGGAATAGATAATGGACTTAAAAAAATGAATTAAAGTATCTCTCATTTCCGTTAGAACTCCTGATGATTAAGCCGGACGTTCTCTCTTTGCTATTGCCGGGGGGATTTACATCCGTTCCGCCAGCTTTCACGAAAATGATAGAGCGCGTGTGTACGTACCTGCGAGACCATCACCGTAGGCAATACGAATGGCTGAATGGAAATCTTAGAGTTGCGGTGGTTTTTAAAAGTCGCGAGAGGGACGGAGGTAATCAGTGGAAATGGACGCACATGCAAGTCTGCCGCAGCACGACGTGCGTCTTCAGCCGGAAGTGGGTGTGCACGTCGTATGATCAGACTGAATTATTTTTCGAACGTCACAACTCAGGGAAAAGCCTACTTTTGACGAAGATGACTCACGCGATTCAATTAACTCAGTGAAAAAAATACATTCTCCTGGCAATTCTCTAAATTACGAAACCTACTGATAAATAATTTCATTCTCAGAGGGAGCGAAGAAAGTTTTAAGTTCTGCCAAGTGTTTTTAAGTGTTCTCAGAACTAGAATTCATGTCCCATAACTTTACCTCCCTTAACTTTAGGTTATATCGAAAAAAAAATTTTTTTCAAGCTTCAAATTTGTTTAGTTCACAAAATTTGTTATGTTGCACCAAGTAAATTTTTCTTTTTGTAAATAATTTTCTCTCCCGGCGCACTAGTTTTTAGAGGACTCATTTCTTCATAAAATACCGCCAGCCGATTTTGCTAGATTTCTATTAATTTTCGGCGGCCAATGAATCTGAAATTTACAGAATCCTGACCTTTTCTAAGTGATAAAATTCCAAGAAACGCGAAAAACTAAAAGCGATACAATTTTTTTAACAGTTCATGCCGCGATGACTAATGATATAAAATGTAATATTTTTTTTCTACAACCTCATTCCACCCGTTAACAACCCAAGAGTGGGATTATTTTTTAGACCAAACCCACCAAGTTTCACTTCTGCAATGCGTAATCTCCACGCGTTAGATTTTTTATTTAATTTTTTTGTTGTGGGCACGATATTTTTTTTGGTAATTGTGGCTAGAGGCGGCGCATGTGCCCCATTTCCAACGAGAGATGTTTAGCGCGGGTAATGGGTAAGGTGGGAAATGCGTGAATGGGTAATTGTTGGTATTGATTTCAGAGAAATGGTTTTTCTGGGGTAATTGCAGATAGGAGGAGGTGAGGAATGTTAGATGGGGAGGGGGGAGGAGAACTGCGGTGAGAGGCTTTTTACAGTCATAGATGTTAATTGCAAGGAAGTAGATCTGGGTGTTTACGATCAGACGGAGCAATTTTTTTCGACAATGTCCAATGACTTGTGGGCGGAGATTCTTAGAGAACTAGTTGAACAATTCATTCTGAAATTGATTGATTTATTTATTTTACCTTGTCAAAACTTTTTTAATTTCCTAGAAATAAGTAGAAAGCCTCTACAACGGATTTTTCGAAATTTTTTATTAAAAACATATCCCCAAAATTTATTGCTGTACAGTAACAAAAATATTTATCATTTTTCATCTACTGTCAACAATTTTCCAGCGTCAATGATAATTATGAAGTTTCTCCAATTGGTTTTCCTTCTCCTTTGTTAAATTTGAACAAAAAAAATTAATAAAAAATGTTGTGCACCGTAATAAAAACAATTGGAGCTATAATTATTAAAAAATCATGAGGAAAAAATTCCCTCGAGGATTGAAAAACGTTTGAAATAATAATAACCTGAAATATCCTTCATTTTTCGCTGTAAATGATGTCTATGGGCGTAGCTGAGGGGCGCGCGTGTCCTATTTTGAGAACGCGATGATACTAGCCCACGGGTAAAATGGGTATAGCGTTAATTAAGGTGGAAAACGAGAAGGTCGTTGTCGTAAGGTACAACAGCTGTAAAGTTTAAGTTGCCCTCGGGGGGGAATGGTGCCCGCTAGGTGCGTTGGATATTCTTGAGTGAGCAGGTGCCGATATATACTACGGTCATCTCACCTGCCACCCAATTGACTTCTTTACCCCAGAGGCCGAGGGAGAGACACTCGTTCTGTTCTGTTATGTGCCAGAACCTATCGTTAAACGCCATTAAAGTCATCTATGAATGTGGAGGGGATAGTGGGCGAAAAAAAATGAAAAAAATTTGTTATTTTGCTTCCAGGTACCCAGAGTCGAGATTAGCTAAACTCTTCAATGGCAGTATTCCGATTATGCTCGACTCCCTCAAGCAGCATTACTTCATCGATCGGGATGGCGGCATGTTTCGACATATTCTCAATTTTATGAGAAATTCGCGCTTACTCATACCAGATAATTTCGCTGATCTTGATTTGTTGCTGGAGGAGGCACGTTATTTCGATATCGGACGTAAGTTGTTGATAATTATTTCAATCTTTCGAAATCAGAGGATTCAGCTTGAATGAATTGTTCAATTTATTATTTTATTGCGGCGACAAAAAAATCCAGAAATCATTCAGAGAGTTTGTTTTTACTACGAGGCAGACAATTTTGAAACTGAATTTTTTCAGTTTTTTGCCAATTTTTCGTCAAGTTCAAATAACCAACTTATTGTGGAGTTATCGGGAAACTAGGCCTGAATGAAACCTCCAATATTTAACTTCATTCAAAAGAATTTCAACAAAAACTGGTGCTTGGGTATTATGGAGTAATTAACCCACTTTTTCAATTAAAAACTTACGCTCCTGCCTAATTGAATCATCAGTAATTACGGAATTATGTCGTATAATTAGTAATTCAACAGAGGCAAAATACAAACAAATTTGTTAGTTTCACAAATAATGTTTTCTCGTAATTATTCATTTATTAAATACAAAAATTGCACAAAGTAATTGAACAATCCTCACCCGGTGATTTTTTTTCAAATGGTTCTTCTGCAATTTCGTTAAGAAATTAAGAAACTCGAGATAATTGAATTTTTGTCGATTTGAAAAAAAATTCCATTAAATTTATTATAATTAACAGCAATGTGCAGACAATTGGAGCAAATGAAGAAAGATCGTATAAAAAACGGTGCGATGTCACCCCCGAGTCCTCCCTCGGGTCAGACGGTTCGTCCAGCGTATCGCGATGAGAAAAAATCAGCAGAGGCGTACGAGTGTGTTGCACTTCATGTGAGTCCAGATCTCGGTGAACGTGTGATGCTGTCAGGTGGCAGATCACTATTGGACGAGGTTTTTCCGGAGACAACGCAAGCTGTCATTGACGCACGCTCCGGAGTCGCCTGGCATCACCAGGACACCCGTCACGTCATACGATTTCCTTTGAATGGCTTCTGCAAATTAAATTCCGTTCAGACTATCACGAGACTCCTGAACGCTGGCTTTCGAGTTGTGGCCAGCAATGGCGGAGGCGTCGAGGGCCAGCAATTCTCGGAGTACCTTTTCGTGCGTCAGGGGAACAACACCTGACAGACAACTCCCTGAACAAAAGGAGTTTTTGGATCTCGAAAGACTCGAATTTTAAGTCTTTCATAAAATCGTAGGAGAATTCAACGGAATTCTGTGGGGAAGTGGAAAAAAAACCTCAAATTATTCCGGAAAATCTAAAAATGTGTTATGAGTTTTCTAAGGTTTCCTCGTTATCATTTCTATTTACTCTCTATTTGTTTTCATTTTGAGTGATCTCGACAAACTTTCAATGATAAAATCTGCCAAATTTCTCGGAATTTCGCTTCCCAGAGACACTTGAGAAAAATATTTGAGTGAATTTTCGAATTTATCTCGTTGTTATTGTTGTTATGAGGCAGTCAAGAGACTTGTTTTCATGGTGGAAAAATGAAGAAGATAGATAATTCGGCCGGAGTAATTCCGTCACTTCTTCATGGGATAACTGAAATTGTCTACCGGGAGTGGGAGAATATCTTGAGATTGGTTGAAGTGAGCTGCCTCTCTCCATCCCCCGCGATATTTAAGATTGTACCTAATGTAATTTATACAATTGCTAATAATTAATTACTGTAAATATCAGTTAAAAGAAAAAAAAAGGGATAAAATTTAATGTATGCGCCAGGCCGGCGCCGATCATCTGTTCACAGGTGTATTATTGATGTACTTGGGTACGAATTGAGAATAAAAATTTATAACTTTCATTGAAATCTGTAAATCAGCTCTTGAATTGATCGTTTTTTTTCAGTGGACAAAAAACTTTTTTTAAAGTTTAGTTTCAACTAAAAATATAATATTTTGTGAAGCATATTTTTATGTAACAATGCAATCAATTATTTTTGAGGAATGAAAGAGAACAAGCGGAAACATTTGTAGAACCTTAAATCTAAAATTTTTCATTCTTCGAAAATACAATTCTTTGAGATAAAATACATTTCGAAATTGTGGAAGACTTTAATACAAAAATTTACAACTTCATATACCCGAATCGATGTTTTTTCGGCGGCTGAAGTTCGACGGGGGAAAAATATTTTTTCTCCCCGGCGGGAGCAAAGTACACACTTCCCTCCCGCTGCGCGGGAGGGAATTGTGACTTTACTCCTACGCCGGGCAGAACGTGCTTACCACCCTCGCCTTCGGCTCGGGCGGTAATTCTGCACGTGAGCAAGCCTCCTTTATTTTACCTCCCTAGGTGAGAAATATACTATTTTCGATCCTATTGGGTATTTTGACTGACCCAATTAAGGGAATGACAGGTGGGAATTGGTGCGGTGTTTCTGAGTGCGCCCGGGATAACCAGTAACCGCGGCAGTAAGGGATAAAGCGAACAAACGTTAGTGCCTGTGGCTGAGTTACTATGGTTACGGGTGAACTCAATATCCGCGCTTAGCCCCGGAGGGGGTTAACACTGCCTCTGGCTGTCATCCCTCGGAAAACCCACCGAGCGAAGCGCCTAGCTGATTATATTCCATTTCTGAATTGCCCCACGGCTTCTCCAACGCGCCATAGGTCCTCGGGTCTATCCTCAATACATCCACCGACACGTGGAGTAGCCTTTGGCGTCAAGCCTCCAAGACAGGTTGAAGTACCGTGAGTTGCAGTTCAGTTTCAGTGGGCACTGGCTGGGGGGAATTAATTTCAAAACGTTTTAGTTTGGAGTACTGTTTGATTCTACCCCTGCTAGTAGAATTTTGTTTGAATTTTGCAGGCGTTCGGGGGAAATTATTCAGAGATGAATATTTGGGGGAGCTTTCTCTGCCGGGGGAAATGCTAGTTTTTTTCAGAAGATGAGTTTTACAATTTTGGAACGAGAATTTTGGATTTTCTACTTCTTCGGAAGTACCAAAGAATCAAGTACTGACTGGCGGTTCAAAACTCAATTTCACACTAATTGGAAGAACTTTTCATTTGGAGCGGCATTTTTTACTCCTACCGTTACAATTTTGCAGATTTTGCCTGGAAATAAATATCTTGGGGGAGAATCTGCGCATGGGTTTATAATATAATGACATATAATTTTAATTTTGTATTTTACTGGGTAGAAATTTAACTTTTTTTTACAATTTACGGGATGAAGCTGTAAAAAGTCGTGAAGTAGTGACTGGAGGGATTCATTTCGCGACGCTTTAGTTTTGGAAACTATTTGCCTCTATCCCTGCTATTCCAATTTTTGTTTGAATTTGCCAAGCCTTCGGGGGAGATTATTTAGAGATGAACATTTTGGGTGAGGATTTCCGCAGGCCAAATTCTCTTTTACGATTTTTTTTAACTCGTGCTATGAGTTTTGTAATATTTTAATATTTCTCTGCACAATTTTCAGTGGACGTTTATGCGGCGAATAATCTTATGACGGGGCTTCGAAAATTAACACATTTTAGTTCCCAGAATAACGTAAAGAAGGAAATTATTGCTTGAATTATTTTTCTGAAGCGAAATAATTAATTCAAAATCATAATTAATCTCTTCAATAATTTATCAAATAGGTTTGTAAATGAATCTTTTCATTTCCTCAATGAAGAAAAAAATCTTAATGAAATCCTATCCAGGAATAATTGCGACATCATCCAATTAAAACTTTGTAGTGTTTTTAATATTTATTTTTCTCTTTCTCTCTTTCTCTTACGCTCTCTTCGCCAACTTTTCCGCTCAGCCTTCTCTCAAACTATTTTCGCTTAATTCATTACAATTTGTAAAAATATTATACTGTACCAAAACAGCTATTACCATAATTTTTACATGTATCATTCACGTATCTATAATTCCACTGTGGTGTGGCAGTATATAAGGAGAAACGCCTCTACTAAAAACATCCTCGCCGTCTCTCCCCCCGTCTATATAATGTTATACTGTTTTTTTTTTATTTTTTCAAATGTTTTTTTTGTCAAAATCTTAAACGCTTCACATAGTATATTACAGTAATCGACAGTATGTGAGGATTAATCATCATTAATTACTTGGTAATATTAACTATTATTTACAATGTGGAAACGAGTGTTACACACGAACTTTTCATTTATTACTCAACTCAAATTTTCAACGAGACTAGTTCATCGAGTGAATCAAAATATGGATAAAAAATGGAACCTAAAATCACAATCGTAGAGAGGCAATTAATTCTGAAATCCGGATCATTAACCTTTGATTCAGAAATATTTCCCTCCAACTGCAGAATTTCTCGATTAATTACATAAAAAAATTTATTTTTTGATTTTCTCATTATGCATTTTTTTGGGGGGCAATACAATGATTGTCTTGCAACTCAATTTCCACTCGAAAATTCAATAGTGAAGATGTACAAAAATTCAATTGAATTTCGTCTCATCAGATTTTGAAGGATGGAGTTGAAAAAATGTTGAACTATTGGACTTTTTCACTATTAAGCCATAAACATAAATATCTTGAGGATTTCTGCGTCAAGCATCGATTTACCTTTCTCGTCAATTATCTTTATATTTAACTGTACAATGCAACTATACAAACAACGTGTCTCATTGAACGAAACATCTCTCAATCGTGTGTGAGGTGTGGAAAAGCTCCTTCTTCATGAGTCTTCACAGTGACAAGCGGACATAGCAGGTGGATATGAGTCCAAAAATTAAAGCGTGCTGACTTTTTTTCAATTTTTATTCCCTTCAAATGATTTTTTTTACCCATTTACGTTTAGCCTGTCGGACTCTCTTTTCTCTGTATAAAAAGTCTTCTGACCTTCAACTTTTCATTAAATTTATTGAAGCAAGTGGTACAAATGATTCTTGGCACTCGTATTCTCTCAATTTTATCGACAAAAAGAGAATAATTACGAAAATGAGTATAGAAAAACTAACGAAAACATGCAAGTATAAACAAATTAAAGACTAATGCTTTTCGTTTTCAGTTATTTTACTAATAAATCAGGTACACGATTGTTTTTATTGAATTTTTCCCGGACAGAAGTAGAAAAAAAATCTTTGATGATTGATGATATAAATGAAGACAAAACTCGCAATTAAATAGCTGTAAAAATAATCGTGTTTAATTAACTATTTTCTCATATCCTCACTCATCAATGTTATTTGTACAAAGTATTCTTGTTTTTAAATAGAAAAAAAGGAACGTAACACCTAATTCAATTCCATAAACACTGATAACGTAGATTGCAACATAATACACCGATAACAATTTTCCATCGTAAGGTGGAGAATAATCGAGTGGCTGTAATCTGTTGTACCAACATGACAAATTATTCCTACAGTAATTATTAATTTTTTTAGTAAATTTTACGTGTAATGTACAATTTATTCCATACTTTTTGGACAATGTGCTATCTCGTACTTTACAATCCGTTAATTCTTCAATAATTGCAAAAATATGTTTCTACTATTCTAAACAGAACTAAATCAGAGAAAATTGTCATAAATCAAAAAGAGGAAGAGGGGGCAAGAAAAAAAATCTAGGAATAAATATTTTGCACATTTACATTTGCAAACAGTGTCCAAAAGTATAGGTCAAAGTATTCCCGATGCTGAGGCGAGGCATATAGTATGACAATGTACATCTCTTCGTAATGAAATCCGAAAAATAACACAATTGTTTAAACGCATAGGCTCAGGCGAAAAAGAACAACTAAAACCGTCATAATCACCTCACCATGAAGACCATCGACACAACTTACTCACATTGTTTCTTTCTCTCTCTCTCTCTCATGAAAAATAAAGAGCAATCTATATTATATTACATTAAAAAATTTGTTTTTTTTTCTCAGTCATTTACAATTATGGGAAGTTTTGCATTATTTCTGTAAAATCGACATGATAAATCACTTTTTATTTCACTCAGGATTTTTATTTGGGAATTGGAAATGAAAAATAACTGATCATGTCGATTACATAACGAGTGATTCATAATGTATTATTCTTTCCTTTAAAAAATTGTACGCAATTTTAATCCCTTTAAACATTGCAACATTGATGCAGTGCCTGATGAGGTCCACTGAGGCCAGCTCGTGCAAGACCATGAGAGTAGATCGCCAGTTATTGGGCCAGCTATTGGAACCAGCGTTCCTGCCCAACATAGTGCATCACTTCAGGTATGCTTTGTAGAGGGTTGTACTTCTACACGTCTCCTTCTCCTGCTCGAGGAGAAACAGCAAATCCCTGAAGTTGACTCGTTTCAAGCGTGGCCTAAGTGGCATCTGCCGGTTCATTCCGGTTGCCGATGCTGTCAATCCACTGCCACTTGACCCTGCACTACTCCCTGTGCCGGCTCCGTCCAGTTTTGGCTTTTTCCGGGGACCAATTGCCTGCAACGCTGTCAGGTTTGCCTCACGCTGACGTAATTCCTCCATTTCTGCTCGTTGCATCTGAATTGAAAATTATTGAGATTGTTTGAGGTGTTTATCTAGAATGGTAACTAATCAAGAAATACATAATTTTTTCTTAACTGAGAAAACAATTAGAATTTTAATTTAGTGAGGATATTTCTGATTTTTGAAACTAAAGTTGACAAGAATTTTGCCACGAAATTTTTAATTATCGAATGCTAAATTCGATCAATAAATATATTCGAATTTATAACGATCAAAATAATTTATTATCAACACCATTCGACGTTCAATAAACGGGGTTAAATTTTCTCTCTATGTTTTGCTCCTTCAATTTATTTTCAAAAAAATTAATCGGTAAAATGATAATAATGTGAAGCATATAACTCACCTCTTTGGCCTTGGCTTTTAATTTGGCCTGTTCAGGGTCCTCTGTTTTAGCACGACTCTTAGCAGCACGAAGGAGCAATTCACGCTCCTGCTCCTCGTGCCTTCTGCGCTCTACCCTATCAAGCTCCTCAAGGAACTTCAACTGGGCTCTGACATCCTGCGTCACTTCATATCTCGGATCAACCTGTGAGATAAAACAATGCATCCAACTCACCCTTACAAACGAATTCATCAATTGATCGCTTACCCCAAAATTAAACAATAGTTTATTCCTAACCTAGGGAGGTAAAATAAAGAACCCTTGCCCACGGGCAGATTTATTAACTGAGTCGAAGGCAAAGATAAGGGTCTTTTATTTTACATTCCGTGGTTAGAACCCGATTTTCCGATCCGGCATACGAGTACAGCCAGATTTTCCTACCGCGCAGCGGGAGGGAAAGGTCACTTTCGTCCCGCCGGGACGTAATAGTATATTTCACCACAAGGGCGGTAAAATAAAGGAGTCCTGTCCACGTGCAAAATAACCACCCGAGCCGAAGGCGAGGGTGGTTAGCAGGTGGACAAGGGTCCTTTATTTTACCGCCCGAGGGTAGAATAGGATTTTTCTTTTCCGCTCCGCGGTCAGAAAGTAGCCTCTTTCCGCCCGGCGGTAAGAAAACTTTATTTTGATACTTTTCAAGTTCAATATTCAAGACCTACCAAATGTCAAAATAAAGTATAACACATTTTCGGCGTTCGAACGATTCCAACAATTCTCACCTTAATAAGATCTATCCTATGTTCAGCAATAACAGCTAGTTTCTCCACCAAATTTTTTAATCTTTCCTGAGTTGCGTGTGATATTAACGCGGCTACCTCTTGATTGGGCTCCTCTAATCCATAACTAGTTACTATAACCAAAAATTGACAATTTGTTCAAATCCTCAATGAGACCTCAAGTCAGGCTGTTTCACAATTTAATTTACCAATTTGTTTAATCCTCTGCTGAAGGGGTGAGACATGAAGAAAAACTTCATCTTTACAAGATCGTATCTGAGTACCAACGAACTCCGTGGATCCAAGAATTCTCTGGGACTCCTCAGCGAGATTTACCCCTCCCATTGCCGCTACATCGTTGATGTCATCGTCTCCCCTAGAATAAAAAAAATCCACTTCATAATCTCCTCCAGAAAAAAAGGCTACCGCTCCCCGGTAAGTGCCAAACTTGATTAAGAGTAGATAAAGGTACTAACGTGTAGCCTGCCGATGAAAATGTCTTTTTTTCTTTCTCTTTGACCGCTGGTTTTGGTGTGAGAGAAGGCACAATGGTTTTGTTAACAGTAGTGGCGGTGTTGACAGTTTTACCTTGGGTAACAGGTGTCGTTGTTTTAACAACACTTGTCGTAGTTGTTGGTGCTTTTTGTACAGTTGGAGTGGGTGGTCGTACACCCGTAACTGCTATCGTTGATTTAACGGGGTAAGGCGTAGGGCTGCGTACTATTGTCGTTACTGGTCGTATCTGAATGTCAATGAACTCAATATTAGCTTCCTTCGAGGGGTTCGATTGAACTAATGGCTATTATGTTAGCGTTAAAGGAGCTAAAGACAACTAACACTGAGAGGAAAAAAACAAACGAGTTCTCTAACGAGTCGCGTTTGGAGCGACAAATAAACGGTTCCATGCAATTTTGAAAGCCTCAAACCCGAATAACTTGCCAATTTAATTTGAGAATTCGTTTTGTTGGTGATTTTTGAGCAACCAAAAGGGAGAACTATGTACTATCAAGTATTGAATAAATTTTATTAGTTTCAAATTGCAAAAGAAAACTTTATAGGAATGAATAATAATTTAGTAGAACTTAACTAAACAAGGATATATTATTAATCTGTTATGTTCTGTTGAGTCTTTATGCGAGAAAGTATACGATGAAAGAGGTGGGTATTTTTGATAAGGCCTGTGTGGATGATAAACAAAGAAAAACCGTTTGTAACATCAAAGGAAATAAATTCTATTCCATTGTAATTTTATTAGTTTTCAGTAACGAAAAATAAGAATCCTACGAAATAGAAATATCCCATAATTGTTCATACCAATACCCAAATTGGCTATGTAATTGGTACTCTACTCAACCTCTTTCTCTGATTTGTGAAGGAAAGAAACGTTTTTAACTTAAAAATTTAAGATACTGAATTATCGCAATTTTTTCACTAATTCTCGGTTTTTTAAAAATATATAATGGATTTTTAGCGAATGGAACATCGGTTGAGGCCTTTAAAACTCGTAAAAATCTCCTCTGACTTCAATGAAATTCTTGAAATAAATTACCAGTCTCTGTTGAACAGCTTGAGGTATCCGAGGGGCGGGAGCCGTCACGACTGCTGCTGAAGGTGGCGCCATTACTCTCAGCGGAGTTGGGGTACTTGTCATTACAACAGGAACTGTCTGAGCCACCGCTACTGTCGGCCTAATCTGGTTCTTTGAAATTCAATTTGAAGAGAATTTAGTCTCAAAGTATCTTCTGGTGGTAGTATTCAAGAATGAGGTAGTTCGAGGGGAGTTAATGGAGGAAATTTTATAGGAAATTATCGAGCTTCAACGATGGGCTTTTAATGCTGAATCTTAAATTCATTGCTTAGCGAAAAAAATGCATAATTCAGCAGTAAAATTCTAACGCATGGGTGTTGAACGTTTTTTACAATTATCTTTGAATCTGAAGGAAATATATTTATTTTCATTCGTACCTTTTTTATAGAGCAGGAAGTGAGCTACAAAGAAGAATTTACCAGTAATTTTGATATCTCCGTTCAATTCCGAGATGTTTCACAAAAAATGAAATGTTCTTGATTTAGTTCTCTTAATATTTGTATCGAAAATGCTGTAATAACGTTGTTTTCTAAAAATTGTAAACCTCAGGTTGTTTGTAAATTACTTAATTTTTCATTCTATTTCTTCTTATTAAATAAGATATTTTTTATTTTGCCCTCCGGCAATATTGCCAAATATATTGTTAATAATTCTAATAGTTGGCATTCATTTAATTTAGAATAATTGATCTGTTTGTCATGTAGAGTAAAGAAAAAAAACATTTTTATAACATCGAAGGACAACATCGATTTGAATTTACCTGTTGCACTTGAGGCACCGCCGTTGCTATAGAAAACACAACATTTGGAGGCGGTGGTCTTATTCCCTCGATGACCAATTCCTTCGTCACTAGCGACTGTCGCAGCAATGGCAAACTTTTCTTAAGAAAACCAATGAGACATGGTTGTGGCGATGCATTCAATAATTTCTCGAGTCTATCACAAAACTCCTCGGGTTCAACTCTAGTATCAATTAACTCTTGTATCAACGTCCGCACATTACGTTCCACTTGCTTAGGTTCCCGACTAGACAACTCTAACAAGTTTGCTAAGAATTTACGACACTTTTCTTTGGTATTATCTGTGGTTTGACGCTGTGAAGAAAACAATTCGTGGATTAATCATGGGCTCGAGTCAGAGGACAAATGGACTGGTAAATATGGAGCTGATAGTTACTTTTACCTGTGCAGGAGTTTGGGGTGTTTGAGCGGTTGATGTGGGAGGTGTAACTGTCGTTGGAGCTGCTGCTGTTACTGTGGCGGGTGTTACTGTCGTGGTAGATACTATTGGGGCTACCGTCTATTGAAAAAAAATATATATTAATTTAGGAATTAATTTGAAGATTGTATGCTTGTTGGAGACTGCAAAATCCTTGCAGAGTAATGTTTATTGCGATTTAGAAAACACAAAAATAATTTTTAATGCATTGACATGGCATGAAAGTATGTATTAGAAGTAACGAAATAATTCAGGAAACAATCATTTAATTTTTTCTTTTAAATTCAAATTATCGAATATTTCGATGATTTAGAGAAAATTGTTTACTTGTGTGTGACTTAGTAACTGAAATGGGACTATTTCAAATAAAATAATCTTGTAATTTTGAAGGTCATTTGTGTATCCAGGAGAAATCAAAACAAATAATTTGGAATACATCAGTCGAAAGCAGAAGATAATCGGGCAATTTTGTCATATTTCAATATTAAATTTATCTAAAACACGTGGATATTTTCAATAATGTAGTTGTGAAGAGTTTTTCGATTGTATTCAAACTTTAAATTTGCTTTACTTGAAATGTATGTTACATGGCCACAATAATTTCACTATTTCCAATGGAAAAATCTCACTGGGACAATCAAATGTCAGACGCACTCGTATCGTAAGACCCAATTTACTGTGACTGAATGATATTCTGAATCATAAATCGCGTGAAATAAGCCATAATTCTCCCAAAATCCGGAACCATTGCTTTAGCACTTGATCGACCAACTATTCACCTCTCCCCCCAAATATAAAATAGAGTAGACATTGCCGCAAGTTCCAAAACCCATGCAGTCTAATTTTTTTTATCAACTTATTATTTGAGAATCTCCTAAGGTCTGCCAAAATCTATTCACTACCATGCATAATCTAAATACAATCTACAGAGCATATAAAAATCTAATTGTACGCAATTAAGACATAATTCTCAATGAGCCTTACCGACAATCCAAAGAAACTAAACGTCAACAAAAATATAGTCAACTGTAAAAAAATTCATGAAGAAAATCTACTACGAGCACTACACTGAGTCTGAACGATTTGGTATGAGAGTGCGTCACCTGAACGGGTTTTCTTATGGTGGCGAGTGGTGGGCCAGTGAACTGTGTGTTCAGCCTACTTACAGCCGGTACCGAGGCAAGACGATAAGTTGTTCCAGCTGTTGGGCCAACAACAGCATTCCCGCCAATACTATTTGCTGTCACAGTACCACCACCAGGAGTTCCAGTTGTCGGCGCTGGTCCCACCCTGAGCAGTTGATACTGTCCATTCTCGGTTTTGACGATGAGATGACCTTGAGCACCAGAAGCTAGGCCCTGAAGGGCTTGAAGAGTTATCTGGAGTGAAATTAATGGATTTTAAGTTATTTCTTCAGTCATTCGACGAGATTATTGAGGAATGGTTCAACTCAAATTAAAATCTAAATTCAGAGAATTGTACTAGGTCAACCAAACAATTGTTTGGTTCGATTATGAGTCTCAAGAGGTGATTTCCACAAAACGATGCTTTGATAGCCTGGAAATATCTCTTGTAGATTAAAATAAAAAAATATCTCTTACAAAGTAACATTGATGGAAAAATATATTGTCCCAAAGTCCCACAATCACCATGCCATAATTATTATTACATTGAAGAAATAATTTCTTGTTTATGACTATTGCCTCCCTGAAATGACAAACTACAATTCCCATTCTCGTGCAAGGTGACAATTTTTCGGGAGAAAAACACGTCTGAAGCTACTACAAATGGCATTTAGTCCTTGTTCAATTTTCGTAGGGCAGTTAATTCGATATCTGTGCCAAAAAAGAATGTTTCTTTGCTATTTTCAACAAACGTTTAGCTTGCCCCAAGCAATGCTGTTTCTCCCTGTGTCCCAAACTCCTCATAAAAATCTAAACAACTCACCCCAGGAGCGCCAGGTCTCGTTCCCACAATATGTGGTCCAATGACAACCCTATTGGCAACCTGCTTGCCAGGCTGCTGCCCCGACACCGGTGTCCCAGGCCTCATAGCATTGACATTGACAATCTGCACATTACTCGGTACAATAGTGCTCCCCACCTGTTTACCCTGTAATCCCGTCCCAGCAGTACTACCAGTAACAGACACTGGCACCGACATTGGTACTGACACCATGCCCCCCTGTGCACCACTTGTTTTAATAACCAAAGCCGTTCCAGTGGCCTTATTAACCCCAGCCACAGTCTGTCCTCCTCCAGTCTGCGTCACAGTGCCCACAACATTGCTAACAACATTGGAAGTTGTCTGGAGAACAGCTGTCTGTGCAACACCAATAGTCCCATTAGACAATTGTCCAGGAAATGCTATCTTGTTATTAACAACACCAGTCGTTGCTATCACTTGTCCCGATGCTGGATACGATATGATCTTGACAGACTCGTGCCCCTTAGTCAAACTCTGTATATTCTGATTAGTTGTCACCTGATTAGTCGTAACTTGATTGATGTAACCAGACAATTGTCCATGTACGTGTGCCTGAGTTGTCACCACAACCTGATGATGCTGCTGCTGCTGCTGCTGCTGCTGTTGGTGGTGCTGGTGCTGCTGCACCTGATTCTGCTGTGTCGTCTGCTGTAATCCAGCATTTGTTGTGACAGCATCGACCGGCACAAGTGTGGCTGTTGCTATTGACTTTGTTACTTCCTGTGTCATTAGGCTATTCACTGATGTTGTACCACCACCATTGGCAACCCCATGTTTCTGTACACCAGGAATACTGCCACCATTTGATATACCACTGGCTAATTGATTATTGTGTTGGCTCACAACAACTGTTGTTGGCTGTTGTACTGTTATACCAGGCGTTGATGTTACCAACTGCGTCTCGAGTGAACCAACAATTGCATTAACAGCGGATTCATCAACGTCCGTGCTCAGAGCTTCCTCAAGAAACTTAGCTGACGCCATTTTCTTCCAAGCTCCAACTGTTAACTGCCTTGCGCAGGCGCCAAGAGAAAATACTACCCATCGTGCATTGGTATTATCCCCACCATCTGCCAGGGTTTGTGTGTGGCGCGGAAAATGGAAGAGATGGAGCGTGGGAAGGGGGTATGGTAGGGGAGGTTTTGGGAGAGCTGTGTTTTGAGGACGTCGCCGAGA
>JAPYZN010002645.1:0-18649 GCA_030522865.1 Psyttalia lounsburyi | reverse complement strand
CCCCCCCCCACCGGTCCCATCGGTACCGGGTTCCCAGGGCGGTTGCCGCCCGCACCCAAGGGGGGGGGGGGGGGGGGGGGGTGAGGGTGAGGGTGAGACAAAAGCCCGTTGATCCTCTGTCCCTCAAATAATTCGGATGTGCCGATAAATCCCCCACCGAATACACCCGAAGACGTCAATTGGTATCGATTGATAATCGCTTCCGGTACAGGTGCAGCCCCCCCCTTGTCCCACCCCTAGGACGGGAATAAAACGTCTATTTTTATTAGCATCAGTCCGAGAATTTCGGGGGGATGTAATAGAGGGAGAGCTCATCTATCGCTTAAATCAGTTATTATATCGCATTTCGAAGATCGAGGTCATCTAATTTTAAAAATTGTTTCTTAAGGTCGAGTTGAGAATAAAAAAGGGTAATTTCTTCAGTTGCGCTATAGCCGACAATTGAAGCACTGGAATAGCTCGTCAATTTGTTGTTCCCTTATTTTTTTTAGAGAGTAATTAAAAAGTGAGTCAGAGGAATTTTTTGAAAATTATTTGATTCGCAAAATTGGGGGGATTTTTTTGTCTACTTCGAATTTTATTAGTTTTCACAATGGAGAAATTATCCCCTGGCTTTTCTTCCGGCGAACAGCTGATATCGATTGTCTTACATCAAAGATCTACTTTGTTTACATTGCCACGAACGTTTCTATTAAAACGCCAGCGAGGGATTTCCAATTTCAGGGAAAACACTCGGGTCACGAAAAATCCATAACAGCTGTTTCGTTCTGTTGGAGTTTACCCGGTAGTTGAGTCTTTTTTTTTTGCTATTCTATTTTTTGCCGGACGTGTTCAGGGTATCGAGCATGATCTGCAGGTACTGAATGCAATTGTCCGTGTATCGCGTGGTCAGTTGTATTTAATTATTGATGAGATTCCTGCAGCTGGAGAAATGTTTTATTTCAATTTGATTGATTTCATTTGAATGGGGTAATTGACGTGAGAGAGAGAGAGAGAGAGGTGAACTGCTTGAGGAAAATTATAATCAGTGGGAGTGATATTAATAACAGTTGAGAGAACGATTTATGGCGAGAAATCCGGAAAATTCCCGGGGAATTTGGACGTTTTGAGATGAGAATTTCTTATTTAACTAAAATTTTAATTAATCAAAAAATTATCCTCGTTAATTGAATAATATATAATAATTCTGTATTCCAATCAAATAGACTGAATTAAAGGGAAGAAAATAAAACACTTCTCTCAATTTAATTAATAAAAAAATTATCATTCTAATTATCCAAAAATCATTGAAAAAAGAGTTTGACTTAAATTGTCAATTAATTAAAGAAACTCTCCTCGTTAATTCAACAATATAATAACAATTCTCTATTCAAATGAAATAATTCAAATTAATAATAAAATATGAGAGAAGATTTCACGAAATTTGTTGTTAAAAAATTATGATTGAAATAATTGGGAGGTGGAGTGAGCGTCACTGGATTCACGTGCGTCAGTTAATGGATAACAATATTAGAAATGAATTAGATCTATTCTCGGTATTTTCGTTTGTCTTGTCATTTTGACCTGTCGCGCCTTTGTCAAGACCACAATCGATCGTACCGGAAGACGGTCAGGGGTGACCCAGCTGCCGCATCGCTTGATGAACTTTGTTAGCAGGCGACTTGATTAGGACAGAGGATCGCAGACGGGCTACACCTGACACAATGCGCATCATAATAAATTGTTCGTGGTGAGTCGACAGTGTTATCACCCGTAAACAATGATGCAGGGGGGGGGTTCATTGTGGGACACGAGAGGATGCTGACGTAATCAAGTGGACAGCATCACCGGACGATTTATGTGGGCGATCCGCTGGCGGATATGTTGGTAGGGGACACGGCTGTGGGTCACTTTCTCCGCGTTGGCGAAACGATTGACCGAGCGCCTCGTCGGGAAGACTGTGGGACAGATGTTTTGGATTTAGCGGAATTTATTTAAAATTAATGTGGGAGAACAAAAAAGGCGAGAGATGGCGAGAAATAAGCCGGCCTTTTCGAGTACTCAGGATTTTTTTTTTTCCCACTCGGGGGAGGTCTAGAGAAATTATTTGCACTGGGAACTTTTTTTTTTTTTTTCATTCAAAAGGAGATGAATTAGTTGACGCAATCCCGTGGACTCGGCAATCGGGAAAAATTGTCCGGTTGGAAATTAACGAAACGAGAATTCTCCCCGCAAAATTAATCCTCAGGAATGATCGTAAATGTCTCGTGATACGCATTGTGGGTGGCGTGTGGGTCACGGACAGCATTAGTCACACTATCGGGAGACTTCAGCGTGAGATGATGAATTAATTAATTGAGTTAGTCTCAATTGCACCTCTTTAGGCGACTTGTATTCTTACGATGGGTTGAGGCTTAATTGAGGCGTCAACAGCAATGGGGAAATTGAGGATGTTTCGTGGGGAGTTTTTTTTTATTTTTCATTGGCGATAATGCGTATGTTAATTATCAATGAATTGTCAGATTGAATTCATGAAAAAGAGAAAAATTGCCAGTTCAATTCAATCAGTGGTCAATTACATCCACTCCAAAAAATCAATTCACTTGAATTTTTCAATTTTTTATAACATTTTTTGATGAATTAAAAAATTGTTCTTTTTTGATATTTCGTTAAAATTGATTTTTGCACTTTTATTTTGAGGGCAAACAAAATAATTCAGTGTTAAAGTATACAAAATTGGCTATTAATTAAAAATTAACAAAAGTAATTGGCCTGAATGTGGCGATTTTTCATGTTAGAATTTTTTTTAATGAATTAAAAATTTTTTTCACTCCGAAAATTCACTCAAAATTGATTTGTCGAAAGAAGAAAAAAATTGCTCACCAATAGGGGCATATTTAATGCATTAAATTCAGATGATAATGAATTTATGACGGGAGGTAAGACCCTCTGTTATAAGAACGCCCGTGGCGTCGGTCTGGAAGGTCTGTTAATCTTGGTCTAATAAAATATTTCTACCACTTCCTTACTCCTTATGCCTCGGCCATGGCCCACTGAGATCAGAAACTGCTCTCCTCGCCATTCTCCATCCACATCTCATAAAACTCGTAAATTCACCAGATGTATCCAGTAAACACATACATACCTAGATATATATATATATCTTTATGTAATGCACATATAAACTGAGGACATTATGTTTGTACGTGTTGGGAGCACTACTGTAACAATATGGGCGCCGTGTGAATACCAATTTTCGTTGGTCAAAGCCTTCCCCAAGGACGCGAAAAGAATTGACATTTAAATTTAATTTCGCTGTATCGACCTTCGATTTATGAGGTCATTGGACACTGGGTCGATGAGTGCTCGTGATTAATGAGTATCCGGGGGGGGGGGAGATTATTTATTTTACGGAAAATTCGGTGAGAGGTGAATTGAGATGAGGTCAAAAATGCAAGGGGATCAATTAATCGGCCCATATCAATCGACCAAAAATTCCAAATTCCATTATTTTTATTTCCAATTGAAGAAAGTGTTGTCAGACTGACAAAAAAAATTATTATTGCCAAGTATTTATTTACTTGAGACCTGCTTCTGATTGTTTTAATTCCATTAATTACTGAGAGGTCATTATATTAATTTACTCATAATTAAAATCTACTCAAAATCGCCTGGAGGAAAAAAAAATTCGAAATAAAATAAATACTGTCCACAATTGACTAACTATTTGGGGGAAATAAATTTTTCTAGCAGTCTAGTTGTCTCATAAATTGTTTCACAATGTGTGGGTGAATTTTACACGAAAAAATGGCGTCACATTCGCCCCGGGGGCGGGGAGGGGAGGTGAATTTTTGTGAAAAATCGCGTTTGGAAGGCTGAATGAATGATTTTATTCATAAGTCGCATCGGATATTCCGAGGATCGATAGTACGCGAGGCGTTCGACAGAAAGATATCCGTTGTGCTATGCAAATAAAGCCGAGAGGCTTTGAGCAAACGGCTACAACGACAGCGGGGGGTGTAAAGCTCTGAGCGACTGAGTATACATGTATTATATTTCAAACCCCCCGCCTGGACTCGGTCCTCTCGGGAGTTGCGAAATGGGATTCAGGGTTGTCGCGACACCATCCACTAGTGCCATCGACTGTGGGGGATAGTTCACTTCGGATATTCTCGTCTCTTATCACTTCATGTAGATTTTATCGAGGAGACGTAGTGGGACGAGCGGTGGAAAATAGTAACGGGCGATACTATCGGGATATTTTATTCGTTGGAAATTTTTTTGACGATTGTTGGTAATTACGGACAAATGGCAGAGTGAATTATCGTATTTTTGCGCTTATCCTGGAGATTATTTCTCTAGCTTGAAAATGAGATCTCTTTTGCGCCGATTCCGTCGGTAGATCGCGAGATATTGACAGATTTAAAGGAGATTAATTCAGTAAATTCAATTTGTGACTAATTAACTCCAGTTTAATTAATTAATTAGAGATTGATTGGCGCCCCTGAATTATTTCACACGTGAAAATTCCCGCGGCATAATTTCCATTCAATAATTTCCGTTCAATCTCAATCGATTCCTCTGCGAGAAAATTCTCAAGAGAAACATTAATTTACCAAATTTTCGCCAACAATTTCAACAATTTTTGTCAATATTACCGAGTCCTTTATTATTTTTATCATTTTTATTAGCGGTAGTAGTAATCAATAAGTAATAATGTCGCGCTGAATGAAATTTATTTGTCTGTGAGATAAATTAATAATTAATAATCTCTCAATTCTAAAAAGAATATCAAATGTAAGAATTTGGGGTAAAAATGTGATTTCTATTGTAATTAATTGATTAATTAATTATGAGATTTTTCTTTCGTGGGGTATAAGGCGGGGAACTGAATGACTTGATCCAAATAATATTGACGAATTAATTTGAACTCGATGAAGCCGATTTTATTTCTCCGAAGTGGATTTAAGAATGTCCATTTTATCTCTTTATCCCCTGTCAATTTCCCGCCCTCCCTCGGCAAATCATCAGCTCCCCCTGGACTCAACCGTCACCGAAAATTGTTTCTCCATCAATTCCATACGAATGTTGCGAGCCGTTGTAAATCACGGGGGGAATATATGACTCTCCGATATTGACTCATTCCACCGGTGAACCAGAAACTTTGGCGTTACATAACGGAGCCGGTAGGAAATCATTGGCTACATTGTTTAAATGCGCAAATTACGTAATGACGGGGCACCTAACGATGTATAAAGTGAGGGAGTCAGTTCAATTTGTCAATCCAATACCGTCGGCACCAGCTCAAAAGCCAAAATATCAACGTAAATCAGAATTTTCGATTATTTGATGTGATTTTGTGATGACAATTAGCCGATTGTGAATTGAATTGGAGGCTTTCTTTGTTCAATGAGATATTAATATTCCGGAGTAATCGAACATCTCAATCATCTTGATTGGTGAATCGCGTATTCTCGATTCTGGCTTCTACCACATTAATCCAATATCGAATGTCCTTGTCGATTATTGAAAAAAAAATCAAGCGATGAGACAAGTTTTGAGCTGGCATGGGTGAATTATTATTTGATAAATTTTTATATTTGGACGAACAATCAATGCTCGTGAATTATTTTTCATTTTAGCTTTGGATTATTTAAGGAACTAGGGTATTTCGTGAACATTGACGCGTTTGAGTAAAATCGAAGTCTTTCGTTGACATTTTGATGATTATTTTAACAGGATTTTTTTAATTAGAAATTATTCACAAAATCAGAAATTTTTTTTTCAATGAAAGTCAGGTAATTATGGGGAATAAATAATTCATGCTTTTAAAATAAAATCAAAATCGTCTAGAATTAATAAAGTATTTATTTTAACAGTATTTATAATATTAAAAAAAAATTTGAAAGTATTTTAAATTATTTTTGAGTATTCGGAATTAAAAATTAAATTTTTCAAATTTCAATTTGCATTTTTAAGCCATTGCAGTCTTGTTTTGTTGTTATTATTATTAGGTTGATATGTTAAGACTTGTTCTCATGAGCAAAATTAATTCCAATGATTTTAATCTTAAATTGAATTCATCCAATATTAACCGGGCGTTCAATGCTCTCCCCGCAAGAGCCTGTAAAAACCGGTTGTAACCGATAAATAAAATACTTTCCGGAAGATCGTAATCACGTTGACACGATCGCACACCATGAGTAACCCACTGAGTACACCAGTTACCATTCACCTTGAAAGTACAAAACAGGAGCAGGGTCAGGTGAATGCAATCGAGCGTCTCGTAGGTGTTCACCCATGGGATACTATCCTATATTTTCCTGAATATCAAAACCTCGGGGATATATTTGCCTCCCTGAAATTGCAAAACGTGCTGTGCACTAAAACATCAGGATGTATATCAACTCTCCCTAGTTCAGCCAATCGATGCTGACCTTCGCTGGGCCATTGGGAGGGGAAAAAAAAAAAAAAGAACTGGGTCGATCCCACTAGCAGAACCTGTTTGCTTTAATTCGCCTGATCAATTACCTGATCGAACCACCTCTCAGCCGATATCTTAAGGTGTTCACGGGGATTTGTTTCTTATGGCTCTAATCCTATTGTCGGTAGTCTCAGCCAATCTCGCGGCTTTGGGAATTGTTTTGGAGGATTAGAGAATTAAATTGCGAAAAAAAAAGTTATTTTGGGCAATTTTTCGGGAATTTAACAACGAGAAATTCGGTGTTCGTACAGATTGGTAATAATTGAATGAAATGTTAAGGCTTTCATCGGGTGGGCGATTTTTAATGACAACAACAAATTATTGACGGCGTATTTTTCTGAAATACTTCATCTGTAATTTTTCGTAAAAAGAATTTTATGAAATCGTGAATATTCGATGGAGGTCTACGTTTTTTAGCTCAACTAGAATTGGACGCGCGCTCCGCGCGCGTTTTCACGCTTCTCGGGTGTGTTTTTAGATTTTTTCGGACATGGCGAAAAATCAAAGGGTCCCCCCTTTCCATTTTTCCGAGTTTTACCGAAAGCGGCACTTTTTTGACGATATCTCAAAAACTATTGGTCCTATCGCCTCGGGGTTTGTTCCATTCGAAAGCTGAGCTCATTTCCCATCGATATAGGCTATGAGTAATTTTCCAAAATGATTTTTCGAAGCGTTTTAACAGTTTTGGTGAAATTCAAAAAATTACCAAAAAAGGGGTGGAAAAATCATTTTGGAAATTTTCCAGTGGCCTATATCGATGGGAAATGAGCTCAGCTTTCGAATGGAATAAACCCCGGGACGATAGGACCAATAGTTTTTGAGATATCGCCGAAAATGTGTCCAGCCAGCCGAAAATCGCTGAAATCCGAGAGCCCCAGAGGTCCAAAAATCGAAAATCCAAAAAATCACTAAAAATGAAATCTAAGAGGCTATATCGATCGCAAATTTTCTCAGCTTTCCAAATCCGTTCGAATTTTGGAGGTACCCCTGATAGTTTTCAAGATATGGGCATTTTTGGGCGAAAAAATTCTAAAAAGGGCCCTAAAAGTCGCTAAAGGGCTGAAAATATCCCGGAAGTAATTCCAAAAGGTCCCAAAAACGAAAGTAGAAACCCCTAGAACCCCCTCACCCTGCAAAAATGCTGAAAAACGACGATAACGTGTAGAAAAATCGAAAAAACTGAAAAAAGGGCCAAAAAAGGGTCAAAAACGGCCAAAAAGGGCCAAAAACCCCCGAACCGGCTGCCCAGAAGTCATCTTCTTTCAAAAAAATCGAGATTTGGGCATCTCCGGTCGGCCAGCTGGCCAGCCAGTCGGCTGTCTGGCCCGACCCGCTGAAATTCCAAAAACTCAAAGGGGGGACCCTTTCCATTTTTCCGAGTTTTCCCAAAATCGGCACTCTTTTGACGATATCTCAAAAACTATTGGTCCTATCGCCTCGGGGTTTGTTCCATTCGAAAGCTGAGCTCATTTCCCATCGATATAGCCTATTGCCAATTTTCCAAAATTATTCTTCGAGCCATTTCACCAGTTTTCCTGAAATTCCGAAAATCACCAAAAAAGGGGTGGAAAATGATTTTGGAAGATTGACCAGCCAGTCGGCCGGGGGGTCAAAATTAAATTATTTTACTTCTAGATTAAATCTTTTCAAGGACTACAGGACCAAAATCCTCACAAAATTTTTTAGAGAATTTTTCTTGAATTATTCATCACAACTTTCTGCTGAATTTTCTCGACGTCGAAAAATCGAGGACATTCCGTTGGCCCCTGAATTTTCCTTACGTGAAAACAATCTTTCTCAGCATTGAAAATATTTCTTGGTGACGCTGAGATGGCCTCCAAAGTTGGGTAGAGTTACTGGTTTCCCGCGCTATTTCATTTATTTGCATAATTGTCTTCACCGAGTGCCTGGAATATTTGACGATTTACATGCGAATGCAGATAGTTTGAGACATTTGTTTTTTCCTGAGTGAGTTTTTAAGTGGAGGTTGCGAATTGTAATGACCTTTCGTACGAATGATTGCCTTCATCAGGGCCGGTGGATATTGAGTGGAATGTATGAGAGAAGGAAAGTTTTTCTTTCAAATGAACTGTTGAAATTCTTTCAGCCGACACTCCGGAAAATTATCGGAATTTCCGAAATTGAATGAGAAAAAAATTCGATAAAAATCCTTTTAATTGATAGATTACCGGATATCAATTAACCAAGTGGTTCAGAATTTTTAATTAGAAACTTGGCGGGAGTCGTCGGCCCGTTAGGACCCTTCCGGTCTCCGAAATAGATTTTTTTTTCGTTTAGAATTTTCATGCTCTCGTGCTTAACGGGAAAAAAGATTTCCCAGTTACAGATTTTTTGATGAGCCTTAATAAATTGTATTGTTCCAATAGCATTCCCCCCCCAGCTATTCTTGCGGTGGTATTTTCCGCGCTTGCGTGACTCGACATGCAAACAAACAATTACTCCCTTGATCCACATTTAAACGTTTAATTGCGGTTTTTTATTTCTTCTCGTTAGAATCGATTATTTATAATGAACCGAATTTATCGAATAATCCGGTATCGATGGCTAACTCGGTGCGTCAATGTAACTATTACTATCTCAAATGACTGACATTGCGCAATTATTGACAATTATCGCATCCTGAATGTGTCATTATCGCTTATTAATTCCTCAAAAACTTGTTTCAGTGAATTACATTATCTCCCACCGATTCCGGAATGCAAATTAATACGATAATTACATTTGTTATTATGTATTGACGATTGATATGCTTGTACCGGCTGTTGGATTTCTGACATTCCCACCGAAAACCTGAATTTTTCCCGCATTCCAAATTCATGATCTGATCAGTGACGTTGTCTTTGATGTATAGAGGAAAAAAATCATAAATTCTTACTCCAATAAATTTGTTCTCATTCATTCATTAATTCTTTATCAAATGATAATTAAGCAATAGAATTTTGTGTTCCCAGATTTTTCTGTTGCATAAAATTCCGAATTTTCAATGACAGAATTCGGCCGAAATTCAGGTTAAAAAGTTTGTTTAAAAATTCTAGTCAAGAATTTTTGAGAGTCTCGTGGATTTTTGAGAGGGATTACCACTCGCCACCAATCAACTGTATCGCACACACAGAAGCGAAAATCTATCGTCCACAAATCACGCATTGACCCGTTAAATTATTATTACTGTGACGGAAAAAAATAATGATGGGGTTATAAAACTCGTGCTCCAGTTTCGATAGTATTTTATGCGCTGGGAATTTGCACTGGCAAATTGTCGATGTAGGCTGAGTTCTCTATAAAAGGGCGGGTAAACATAAAGTACAGCGATAAGTTCATCGTAAAGTGCGGGAGGATAACGTAATAAATGTATTTGATGAGGAGAACGCATTTATCGGGTGTTACTGGCTTTTCATTGTCCCCCACCCCCGGAATTGGGTGGGGGGAAAATTCGAATGGAATTGCACAATTTTTAGGCGTACAGCAACGAGAGGTACAGAGTTTATGGGCATTTGTAATGATAACGCTGATAGCAATTAGTCATTATTTTTACCTGAATCTGAAGAGTTTCTATTAATTCCCTCATAAAAATTAAAATAAATTTTTAAATTCCAACCGAACGGTCAATTTTTAATTAAAAAAAAATAAAGATTGAAGCCTAAATTTCTCTGAAACACTTTCACCAAATTATGAATTTTCAATGCATTAGATTTGTTCAAAAATAAATAAATAAATAAATTTTCTCGTCCCAATAAATTCCTTCTCCTCGGAAGTTTCAATTTACCGGCACTTGACCTTGACAGAAAAATCCCTGGGACGAGTTTTCTCGCGGGTGTGATATTTTTCCCGAGCGGGGAGGGTATGGGGGGCGAGAAAAAAAATCCATTCACTGGAGAGAAAAAAGGATGTAGAAATTTTTCCGAGCTTTTCCTCACACGACTCTGAATACTCCCCCGTCCACATCTCGTCCAGTCATTTTTTTTTTTCGCCCCGGAATAATGGAGCGACGTCATTACTCTTGCCTCGTCACTCTGTTGTTCCATTCGTCTCTGACATTCCGCGAGTCTCGTCTTCATCAGCGCGAAGTGGCGGGGAATAGGAAGTGCTGGTGATTCCCTGATAATTATCTGATTAAAACTGATGAGCCGTCAATTAATCCACAATGTCATCTGCGACATTTAACTCATATTAATTCAAGCGTTACGAGATTTTTTTTTCATCCCCAATTATGACGTCTCAATTGCCCCCGCAAAAACCAAAATGCCGGATTCAATTTAATTGACATTAAAAAAATTTTTCTAATTTATTTTAGCAACAAAAAAAAGTGTCTTAAACATCTCGAGAGCTGGAGCCTCTCGAGCCGATTGGAAATAATTTTTCCAGGCGCCCGGAGAGCCAAAAATAATTAATAAATATTTAGTAAACGTTGGAGAACAATTTCTGTACAGCGATTTATTTAAAAAAATGTCCCGTCAATTTATTTTACGCGGATAATTCCGGTGATTTAATTAGGGGCGTAATTTTGGGGAGGACAAAATGATTTTGTTGGTTTTTGGGGGAGTATTAGGGCCACCGGGATCCATTGAGCTTTAATGAGAATTCGTATTACCGCCGCGAGCCTCTCGGTCAACAGCTGACAATCATCTCAAAATAATCATCCGTTTAAGCGGAAGACCATTGTCATGCCTACAGCGCTTTTTCCCCCCGTCATTTCCCCCCTCCCCCTAAAAATTCGGGCGCAAAAAAATACTCCCCCCCTTTTTCTCCCCCCCCCCCCCCCCCCTGTTCTCCATCTGCATCAGCAAAAGAGTCATTAAAAAAAAGATTCGGGTGAGTCTTTGACGGAATTTATGGAGCGGAAATTCCATGATAAATCGCTCTTCCCTCTCGTTAATCTCCTCTCGGCGCAATCTTATTTTAGTCGAATAAAAAAAAAATTAAAAAGTTCTATAATTGAAGACTAGTACGAGGCGCGTAATTTTACGTGAGAACACAAAAACTTTTGCGCCGAGAGGCTCAAGCTGTGGCGGATGCGGTGGGGGGGACGCAACAGCTGATTAGATAAAATGATTTTAATGTATTATTTTTTTTAACGTTTGACGTCTCATTTTTTAACTCCAAAAAATTACGTTCCAGTACGAAAAATTCTATCTCAGTCGAATCGCTTTGAGTCATTAATTGTTCAAAGACAATTTGGATTTTTTAACTTAGTATATTTAATTTTTATTTTTTTTTATTCGAAAATAATTTTTGGAGATTTTTTTCTCGTTTGAAGAGACAATTGACAATTTTTGGTTTTGCTCTGAAGTGATTTTTTATTTATCGGAGAATTGAGTAAAGGGGATTCAGGGTTAATTTGGCGATTTGTTCGACGAGTTTGTAATGCAAAATTATTCATTATCATTGAGAAAAAGGATCGCACAGTCGCTTGATCATTCCACATGCAATCTCATCCGGCAACAATAGGCCCTAAATATGTTTCCGTCGCGGGCCAATATTCCCAGCGCATCGGTATGCACATCGTCAACGGTGTCGCGTGTTTCTGCTGACGTAAATCCTGGGTTCCAGGTGTTTCAGCCGAGAGGAGTCAAGCGAAAGTTGTGGTTTTTCGGAGAGGCTTTGACGCGAGAACAATTGCGGCGAAAATTAATTTTAAAAATTGCCAAATTCCCCCGAATTTTACCATTTGATTTTTCTCCAGGTATTTCTGTCTCTCGCGAAAGAAATTGCGGAGAGCTCGTGAGGTTTTTGCGATTTGAAAAACATTTTTTACTGGGGAAATATTATTTTTAGGATCAACGTATTAACCTTGAAGTCCTTCTGACCCGCCCAATAAATTCCGAACTTGGCGGGGAATTGTATAAATCGAAAACGTCTTTCATGAATTTAATTTCCATTTGCATCTGAAGACAATGGAGATATCTTGTCCATCAGGTGTCACGATTCGACAGGGAGGAAATATCTTATTTTAGGATATCCGATAATTGAGCCAAGACAAAAATAATTGATAAATATTTTTTCGCCTGGAAAAAAAATTCAAAGGCACTTTTGGTCAATTTTTATCTTTCGAATTGTCCAAAAAATTCCTTCACAAAGGTAAAAAAAATTTAGTTAATGCGTTTTGGGACTCTGGGAAGAATTCAAAATCACATTAGGACTGACCTGGCCACTCACTCCGGGAGTGACTGGAGATTGGCCGGGAGCCATCCTTAGGGGCGCATTTTGTCACGCACATTCAGACATTCCGAGGCTCGTCAATAGCAGTTTCTTCACTTCGTTAAACGAAAGATAAAAAAAAATAAACTTGAAACCAGGTTTCTTCGATACACAAAGCCCACTATCTTCGTTCTCCCTGGAGTACCATAAATTGCTGTTCAACACTCCTCGTATACATTACAAAAACCATCCGGTTGGAGCGGGAATATCCTCGGGGCTTGGATTATTCAGGCACTTTTTCCACTCCTAGGTTTTCTTTTTCCCCCCCGCCCGAAATCAACTCCAACGCCCCACCTTTCTCCGAGAATTGCGGAGAGAAAACTTTCTGACGCCTCTTTACAGCAGTTCGACTCTTCCATTGGATTTATTTGTAATTGAAAAACGCTGAGGCCCATTCCCTCGCCCACACTCAGAGAAAAATACAATTTTTAAAAAGATATTTGTTTTGAATAATCAAATGCCCGAAATTTCTAAAGTAGAAGTCGCTTTAAATTCTTGTCCGAAGGGGAAACATAAAAAATTATTTAAACTTTGACTGGTGTTAATTTTTTTAAATATTCCCAAATATACGCGAGACCCCAAAGAATTTTTTTCAAAATTTTTATTTGGAATTTTGACGATAAAACCAAATTTTAACGCATAAATAAATTAAGAATATAATTTGACAGAGAATATTTGATTGGCAAAATTAATGGAAAGGTTATTTTAACCTTTTAATTTGTTAATTTGGAATATTTTTTGGAATATTTTTTTTCATTCCTAAAAATGTATCGGAAGGTTCGGATAATTTTTTAAAAAATTTCTACTGCGATTTTGTTGATGATAATCAATTTCAAAAGTCCTTGGCCTCTTTCAATTCCCAAAATCCTCAAAATCTCGTTCTCATTGAAACATTAACGACTCGATTTGGGATTAAATCAATAACGGAAGTCAGCTGAATCAGTTATAAATAATATATGCATGGCACTCTGAGATAGCATGAATTTTGCTCGTGTCGCCTATCTCCAGTATCTCTCCACCTCCTACGTTCACCAAAAATATGAACAGGATGTGGGTTATTTGGCTCGACAACGAAATGGAATAGCTTTTCCAGATGGTTTGATGCCTTGTGGCGATTCCACGTGTTCTCACGCTGCGTTGCACATTTTCGGGTGCCATTGAGATTTTGGCACTGAGTTTTCCACTGAATCGCCGAGTCAGACGACTGAATGAGAGGGCTCGAGGCGAATGGTGAATGGAAATTGATAAAAATTCAGATATCAATTATCCATTGGATCTCAAAAAGAATTGTCTTCTCAACTCGCGCCGACACCCAGACGATTCAGAAAAAAAATATTCCTCATTAAAATTCCCAGAAAATTCAATGACCTCACACTCAAATTCGCAAATTCTAATTTCCGAAGACGAAATATCTGAAAAAGTGATTAAATCCATTTTTCTGCGGATAAAAAAATTATAAAAAAATATTTTCACTCCCATTACCATTGAACAGTCCCTCCCCATCTTTCATTATTTATTAAAAATGAAGATTGCAGAAACTAGAGCGCGTGATAGTGCAATCAAGGCGAGTATTAACCGGGAATATACCACTCAAGTGGACTTCTTTTTTATATCGAAGTTGTAAATCTTAACGATTGAAAATGTGGAGCAGTTGATGGTTTCGGGTTTTGGTATGTATACATCCGAGATAGTGAGGCCAATGTAAACGTTAAATCGACAGCTCTCGGACCTTGTGGCGCCTGTGAGTATCTGTTGCAACCGATACGCAAATCTTTTTCAACATTCAGCATAAAGCATCTGTGAGTATGGCTTTCAGTTCGGATGGGATTCGTGTTGCTAGACCGATTCGTGGCTTTGCATAATTCTCGTTTAATTGCCCACAAGCTGGCCGCCCACGCGTACAGTTTAAACCGCACGGAAGTGCATTCGCCTCTATTCAGATTAACGTCCAGATTTCATTCAAATGGACTTTCAATTTTAAATCCGTTAGTTTTTTTTATTTAGATTTTTCTTTTATCTAAAGCCGGACCAAATGCTCTCCGAGCTGGGTGAATTTTCATGGCAGAGGCATCAACTGTTGCGAACTAAATCGCTTTGAAATTATTCCGACAAAATATAATCGTCGACGTCGTCCAAACTGACGAAACAATTTGAATGATTCATATCTAATTTTAAAGCTACCAAAAAGACCTTGAAAATGTCAAAAAAAATCGACGAATTTCACTCTGCCATTTTCGAGTTATTGTCACCTAAAATCGGTCGAGTTTATTCTAATTGCGTTCTTCCTTTCGTAACCGCGAATCGAACTTCAGATTCTCTCTAAACAAAGGATTCGCTCTGAAGAAATGAAGTGATTGGTCCTCAACCCAATCTCTTCCCGAGTGACTCGCGGTCGATGTAAAAAAAAACGGATGTTTATCCACTCCAAAATGAAACTGAACTCACCGAAAACTGGAGCAAGGATGTATGACCCAGTGACCAGCGGCTTTTTGCCTGATTCGTTCCTTCATGAGAGCCTTTTTGCTGCCAAACAGTTTCATCGCCAGCTTGTTGTCCGTTGGTTGGAAGAGCGCCTGCAGCTGATTCTTGAGGAAGCTCTGTTTAACCTCCTGTCCTGGAAGTCCTGGGCCCAGCTCCTCCTTGGGTGTTCCATAGAGGGACACATCGTCCACTCCAAAATGGACTTTACCACTTCCCTTGTAATTCATTTCGTTGCCTAAAATGCAAAAACAATGCACAGGAATATTACTGACATTCCCCAGTTACTGGCTATTGGTTGGTTATCGGTGATCGATTTGTGGATTGCTGAGGGAGAGGTTTGGGGGGAGATGTTTTAAGAGTCTTCGTGTACTCCCGTAGCTGACACCGAGCATTTCAGGACGGAAATGCTGTTTTCGAAACTGCATTGAACGTGGAATATTACAGCCCATAAAACGTTGCCTTGTATCGTTGACTATTTACTACTACTACGGTTTACACCTCCAGGTAGAATACGTTCGATCCAGGCAAATGTGATCCAACCAAGTGTGATGTATAAAACAATGAAGAGGACAGTGAGTCTTGCATCCGCGAATTCGATGGCAATTCATTTGAGAAGATTGCGAAAGAGTCGATCTACTTGGTAATAAAAGAAGTATAAAGTTTAGTGATCAATCTCAGAAGATTACTGGAGGAATCATTGTCTTGTTGATGAAGAGAGTAGGGAGTAATGTGATATGCGTGAAGAATAGTTAATATGTTGGAGAAAAAGTGTTCCCAGAAGGCGTTGAAGAAGGCAACCAGAGGGACCAAATGCTGCGTCATTTGAAGCTTGTCTCATTAATCTCCAGCGATTGGAGAAGAACTTGTTGCTTTGATGATGAGGACAAGATGAAATGATGGGTAATTCATGAAGTTTGGTGAACATGACAAGCTACAATTAATCCAAACTGAATGATAAGCTAATTGAATTACGACAGCCCGAGGGAAATATGAAGGACAAGTCCAACATCTCTTGGACCCAAATCAATCCTAAGAAATTCCAAAGGAATCCGTCTCTCCATTGATGAAGGAAACCACGGATCATGCTGGATGTGTGAAGGGCACTCAACATATTCCAGATGAAGCTTCCCCAAAGTGTCATCTAGAAATGAATGAAAGGGGAGATAAGGTTGCCATGTCATTTGACGCAACGAGTTTTTCTGTAATCCATCCGGAAAGATTACAGAATGAGTTCCTTTATTGATGAGGATAAGCCCAAATGCTGTAAGCATCTTCCCAAAACACCAAAATCACCAACAGAATGATTCCGGCTTTTCTCCCCCGATAATTATTATCATTATTACAAACTTCTGGAGTAATGTAATTCGAAGTAAGTGCAGTATCAAGCCTGTAATCGTGCAATTCAAATCAATCTCACAAAAATTCCAAAAGCATTAATTCCTCAGTTGACGAAGGACACGAGAAACAATGAGAGATGCGTGAAGGGCACTTAACCCGAGGAGCGATAAAATCAGACCGACAGATCTAAATTCAAATATCAGAGGAATCCAAGGTTCACAGTCTTACTCCACACTCATCTCAATTTACAATCGAGATTTCCGCGTTTGCAGGAAAACGCTCCAATTGCTTGATGTCAGTGGTGTTCTAAATGACGAGGACTGTATCTCAAAAATGTTGGATGACGAGCTTGAAAAATTAGGGTGAGACCTTCTGCCACTTGGGAAAGCGTGAAAAGGGAGAGTATAATGAAAAGAAAATTCACCATCACGACGAGATAAAGAGAATAGCATGAGAAAGAGCGAAGTGAGTATGACTTGCGTGCATCTACAGCATCTCATTTTCCCATTAGTTCAGACGATTCCGGGAAAATCTGATTCTTGGAGAATCATTCTAGGGGGAGTCCCACTGCGGACAGATTCATCACGTGGGGGTAATGGTTTTGTTTGGTAAAAAATACTGAATTACCTGTGTCGTTAAGGAAATCGGTAATGAGAAGTGTCTCGTCGTCTAACGCTGTGACGAGACTGTCGGTGCAAGTATTGGTGTTCTCGATGCTGATCTTGATGCTGTCATCCTTATTCAACTTGCAATGATTGTTCGATGATACATTGTTGGCGGCATAGTAATTGTTGTTGTTGTTTATGCTATTCTGATGACCAAGATGCTGATGGGGTGAACGGACGGACTCGGTGCTGCTGGTGTGCAGGCCAACCCCAGTGGTCGCCCTGCCGTTCACCAGACGAAGACTCGGGGCTCGCCTACCACCGCCCCCGGATGCGGTACGCCCGCCCCCGCCACCCCCTCCGCCCTCGCCCTCCCTGAAACAAGAAGATTAGGGGGTGTGTGAGGTGGTGAGGTAAATTTCAAGGAGATTACTGCTATTTTCAAGCAACGGGGGGATTTTTTCCATTGTTTATATTTTTTTTTAATTGTCTAAGGTAATTAGACGAGAAATCTTTATCGCAGATTATGAAATTCTAGGGAACTTTAATTTTTTTAACAGCGGGAGCTCGAGAATTCTCACAAATTCTTGAATTGCCAGGGAAAATTTTAATATTGAGTTTTAATAAATTAAGGATTACAATTGTAATCTGAGATTTTTGTAGAGTAATTTCGAATTAAGAAATTGCGTTACAAATGTCGTCACTCAATGTTAGTATTTTTTTTTCATCAGGTTCCGGGGGGGTTTTTTTTTTTAAATACTCCGCCAACGATATTCTTAATTACATAATTATTCCTCTATGAAGACGTTATGAGTTAAACTGCTGCCGAGAAAATTGAACAATGAAATTCACCCGGAGGCCATTTTCCAAGATTGGTTGAGCTCCAAGAGCCTTTGGTTTTTACATGAACTGAAATTAAGCATCTCCGGGGTTCAGTGAGAGAATGCAGCCTGATTGGTACGTTCACTGGGCAGGGAGATTAAACGCTGACCTCATTACATCTTTTTTTTTTTTTTTCAACTATTAGTGTTATCGGCAATGCCAGGAGGAGTGCAAGCTTCAGCTGTTTTTGGATACATCTCTCTTGAGTAATTCTCACTAACGTTTTTATTAATGAAAGAATGGAAGGGGGGGGGGGCAGTGGGACGTGAGGAAATCACTCGGAAGGAGGGGGAGTGTGACCCAAAAAGTCGTAACGAGGGGGAGGAAGTTCAAGGCTAGTTGAGTTACTGCAGCAAAGTTCAAAGTCTCGGGCTGTGTATGTAACCTTTGAGCGAATTGAGAAGGTTAATTTTCGTCCCCAGGAAGGAATTGCAATTTTTTTTTTTTTGTCGAATAACAAATTTGCGAGCATTGATTGTGGGGATTTTTTAATCGCGCCTGGACGCGTGCACAATTTTTATTATTAATTCTGCGAGAAAATTGCATAAGGGGTAGTTTATATTTATATTTATTTATTTCTTTCCAAGTATACCCTATTCGGGTTTTTACTCCCCCCCCCCCTAATTGCGGTATCATGGGCCGTCTTCCTCTCCAACCATGTCGC
>JAPYZN010002644.1:0-11299 GCA_030522865.1 Psyttalia lounsburyi | reverse complement strand
TGAAAAAAGAAGATTTGAAATTCGCGCCCGTTTCCCTTCGAGTTTGACCTCCAGAGCCTTCGATTCGACTTTCATGAAATCGATTAGCATTCGAGGTTTCATTCGAGTGTCATTCGAGTGCTCATTCGAGACTCTCGATGCCTCTCTCTTATTATATATTAATTAAGAATTCCATCATGAAGGGATGACGCCACCCTGATCGCTGATTTAACTACAAATATCTCGAAAACTAAGCTGAATTAAAAAAATTTTGTAATAACCTTTTTTGTACCTCTGCATTTGCTCTACAAAAAAGGTTATAATGAATTTTTTCTTATCTCTCTGATGTTCCGAGATATTTGGTCCTCACTGAATCCTTGTGAGGATTAAAGTTTGAGCTCCTAAGTCATGGCAAACATTTCCTTGCTTCACTGACACGTAAAATCATGAGCTCTTTTCTCGAAACACATCGACAAATATTACCTTTTAATTCACCAACATCGCCACAAAAGTCCAAAAAAAGAAGTGAGATAATCCTTCCATTCGCGTATTGTACAGTAACTCATTTATGTTTGTCAGTGCCATCACGTTCTATACGAAACTCAAAGGTTAGTTAACGAAGAGAAAAGAACGTTTGGGTTGTCGTAACTTCGTACCCCATCTGCTACCGCAGTTTCCTGATCGATCGACTGTCATAATTATTGATTGTTTCCAATGAGTAGCAACCAACAGCGGGGATAACTATTTTCCTTTATCTTCTTTTTCTTCCATCAGACTAATATTGATCATTACTGAAGCTCCATCATACGAGACTATCCACGGTATTGATAAACTGATAAAAGAAGAATTGAATTATAGTCGACATAATTTCACGAAGAAAAAAAATTTCATTGCATCTCGCGTCGTGTGTTCACTTCCGCAATAATTTATTTTCAAGAAAAAATAGAATTGCTCGATCACTAGACTCGAGCTAGATACGCGGCCGAGGATCGGGCAAGTGCATATTTCGTAACTTCCAGGATGACCGGGCCGAGCGCTCTTGGGTCTCTATACACTTCCTCGTAAATTAATCCGGAGTGTGAGCATTTACATAAAAAATTACATTATAAATAACGCACACGCACTTTTGGCTTGTTTTTTTTTTTCATCGCAACTGAACTAATAATTAAAAACATCCGCGCATAACAACGGATTTTACTTCAGTTTTTTCGCGTCGATATGGTTTGAAAATTGAATTTTCCGAATATAATTGGATTTTTTTATCTTTTTATTAGATAATAATTACCTCTCACTTCAGTTTGGTTCAGCTTTCCAGTAAAATTCATAAAAAACAATTTCTTTATAAATCAAGATTTATATCTTAATTGGCACTGTCTTGTCCCAAAACTCTCAGAATCGTATCAACATTAAAAAACTTGTTAATTGCTTTACCAACCAGACTTTGAAAATGTATTTTCGTTAATTAGGGTTATGTAATAGTTGCCCGGTACTCGTTAATCGTCGCCATATAACAGAGAACTCTGGGAAATATACAAGGGTATGCATATTCATGGTGGTCGGCAAATGATATGCAAACGAGCAGCAGTGAAAGTAACTTGGGAGAGGTCCTCTGCCCCCCCCCCCCCCCAGTCTCGCCCCTCTAACCCTTTACCCTGTATGTCCGGTTATCAGACGAGACGGCAGTGCCAGAGAGATTTTTATTTTGACGCCAGACGAACCCAGTCCTTTTCTTCATACTTCTTTTTCCCGTCTCCCTTGGCGTTTTTTTTTTTGCCTCACATTTTTCCTTTTCTCGCCACCCTCGTCATCAGTGACCACCTTTGTAATTAACGGCTACACCTTTTCACTGCTATATTCATTCACTAGTTACAGCAGGTATTTTTTTTCATTTTTATTTTTTCCCCCGCCGAAATAGCTGGGGTTAAAACGAGTGTCACTTTGTCTCCAATTACAGCATCAGGATGGATGAATTGAAATGACATTCGTGAGCTTTCAACGATGGGCTTTTATGATCACAACTCGTATATGGAGTTTTAATGTTGATTGAATTGTTGGTATGATCAATTGCATTTATTTTTTTCGCGGTGACAATGAAAATGGATGATAAAGGATATGAGACCGATGTGGGATGAAGAATGATTACACTAGCAATTTTCGATATTGTCAATGGACAGTCCTGACGATTCAAATGATCAATCATCTATCTTTTTGTGCTCTCTATAGACAGCTACTTGATACATTGAGTTGTGCCGATTAGCTGACTAGCTTTGCTAATTACACCTGATCAGGTAAGCTGAAGATTGGTCTACTCCGAATGTACGTCTGTATGACTGCATTCCTTCCGCAGATTGTCCTGACAATGCAGGACCAGATAAAACTTGTCATCCCCAACCAAACTTCTCGTTACCAGACCAACAGTACTTTTCATTCCTGCTGTGACATCTCAATTCTAATTCTCATAACCATCTGTTACCCAAGAACCAACAATGATGAAACCTCTTCTAGGGTATTGTACATGTCTCGTATTGTCTTGTATTCCCCAGAATTTATTCATCCTAAAACGCCAAGAATCCCACCATTTCCAAACCCATTCTCAATTGTTCTCCCCAATTCCTTTCATCCCCTTCGAAAATTGCCACACAATAAAGTTCAACGACAATGACACTTCGCATCCAGTTATGAGAGTATTCCTGCAAAATCGAACTACAAGCGAATCGCCGTCAATTTCACCAGGCCAAAGGACACCAAGAGAGCCCGAGAGATATGAGAGGGAGGGCGGGGGTGGCTAAAGGGTGAGTAAAGAGGTGGATGGAGCTGAAACGCGTTATAGCGTGACAAAACGACGCCCATCTGTGCGCGAGAGGGTTTCCAGGACCAGTAACGAGCGAATAAGCGCCAACGTCCGTATTGTTAAATATGCGTGTAGCCACCTACTATGGCGCATTCACTGTTGCGTGCTTTAGCACACGGCACTCCAGTGCTATATGGGATCGATAGATTCGTAATGTTTGCCCTCGAGGTTGCTGGGGCACCCCTACCCCTCCCCCCTGCACCCCCCGTTTCCCTATCTGTTGGATGAGGGGCTTCAACTGTACTCTGTACCATCCTGGTTAATACCATTTAGTGACGCGTTCCATGTATGCACATTGTGAATGACAACCGCAAATTGCGTGTCGACATTAAGTCACGGATTTTTGGGGCGAGGGGTGAGGGGGATTTGGAGTGTTCGGTTGTGTTTTTCTTTGCGAAATGAGAGCACCGTTGTTCACGATCATTCCGCACTCTAGCTTTTAACATCATGATATCGTATGACACCCGCCAAACCTCGGAAAATCCATTTTACATTTTATGAATTTGAATTTTCCGGGCAAACTCAGGCGGTCCAATGAGATTATGTGGCATAATATGCTGATGGTAACAATGGGAAATAATTATTTGGTAATAGGTTGTTTTATTTTTAAAAAAAGGAATAAAATTCACCGAATTTTCCTACAAATGATAACACATTCATTTTCACAACAGATTATTCGATTATTCATGCATTCAGTGAGCTGTAACCAAACACCCTTATTGGCTTTTTTTTGGGGATTGGGAAATAGTTTTTGTAAAGTGAAAACCAGTGATTCAGGTGGAGAAATATCAAATAGAGATGGAAATCTGCGAGCAGTGATAATGACAACGGTGAAATCAGTGAAAGAGGATTTTTTCAGAAGTGGGAACTCGTTGTTGTGAGGAAAAACAGAGAAGAGGGTTTTTTTATGGGTTAAACGTTTGCCTGGATTCCAGCTATATTGATTATTTCAGATGTGCCGGAAGAGCAGGAGTTTTCAAGCTTTCAGATTTACAGAGGTGACTGGGTTGAAAAACGGATGACGTTGATTTCTCTTGTACACCAGATTTATTCTAATAGTCGTTGAAAACCGCGAACGAGAGTGTCCCAAGAATATTGATAAATAGACGAAGAATACTTGAAAAGGCTGAGTGCTGACATGGCTTTAAATTTGGCCGCAAGAATTCCCTAGATGAAGAATTATAATATCGGCAAGGATGGCACGCTGTCATCATCTAATGAGCAACTAATCTACTAGAGAATAAAAATGAAATCAAGCTGGAAAACGACTGAGTCAAGATGAACAAAAATGATCAAGGCTAATCCAGTGCTGATAAACGCTGACCTATCTCCCAGTCTTCATTTTTTATCCCTTACGAGAATCAGACCCTTCTCCTCCCCGTAGGAGCTCCCTGTCGACCCGAATTATTCTCCCATTTCCTCTCCGGACCTCCAAACACTTCTGAAAATTTGCAATTTCCCCACTTATTCCAAGCAGTGGAGAAGAATCACGCGGATAAATCCATCTCACTCAAACACGAGTTTCCACTCCCTCTGCCAGATTTGAGTCATCCTGTTCGTGGAAGCGCGCATAATCTGTGTACCCAAAGTATTAAAGAATCCCCCCAGATGTGAAAGAAATCGCTCTCGTCAGTATTAAAATCGGCAAAGCTCTCGAGTGTACCATCAGTGGCTCCTAGCTCCTGAAACTTGCCAGTCAATTATCTCCAAAGCACTGGGCAAGATCGTGGCATAGAATCAGAGATCTATCTCATTAACAAAACTATATGTACTCCAGTATTACCCATGCATCAGCAATGATAAAGATGAAAAGCTTTGTCATAATTCTCGAATACTAAAATATGCTGGGATGAGGTCATTCAGTTGAATATTTCGGAATTTTCCTTCCTAAAACTTGGTAATATCACGGCATTCCACAAAGCCTTGAAATTTCTCCTCGTTGTGGTCGACAAAGCGCTCACAAAGGGCTCAGATGTTGAATGAGAATCTGGATGTTCAAAGCCGAAGAAACAAAAATTTTATTTCCTCCCTTTTAAACGGCAGAGATAGAATTGAATTTTGACTGGAGTGTGCTTTGTATTCGGCATGTATGCGATTATAAATGCGCATACTTTCTGACAACAGCGAGGAAAAATTCAGATGTCTAACCGCATTCAGAGTAAGTTGAATACCAAGATGGTTAAAGATTGAATGATCTCATATGTCCAAATGCTGACAGGTGGAAGAATGATGGACTAGGGCATGAGGAGGAAGCTCTGTGTATTGGTATGATCATTGTTACCATCAGCACCATCATCAGTGTCAGCCTCATCATCATCTCCACCATTCCAGCAAATCACGGAAGATGTCATAACCTATCAGCCTACTATCCTTCTTTCCCAAATTACTTCCGACACGTGTTCATGATGCAGCTGAAAATACTCGAACTCAACTCAAGTGAGATTAATATTCCTAGAATTAACGCGATAACAGATATTTTCTGAGTAGAGCACCAACTGCGGAAGCTAATTCGGTATTCTTCCGGGCTGGTGGACCGAAATTTTGGCTCAATTTCCATTTGCAGAGGTAAACGGATCCTCTAGCTTATAACTTCTCTCTAGGGTGTATTTATCTTTGAAATCACAATTTCAGATGATTCTCCACTCTTTCTACAACGAGATTTTACGTATTGTAAGTCATTGCGGAAGGGGAGCCAGATGGATGGGTTCTGTCACGAATATGCATGATTGACGCTGACATGATGTTTGTTGAATAACATAAACCATTTCAATCCATGAAACTAAATCATCCAAGATGAAATCCCAAATAAACCAGACATCCAAGCATTGAAAGTGGAAATATTAAATAAACACAGATTTGTACTTGTGTTGGGCATATTTCAAAGTGCTACATGAGGAGGAATGTCCTCTCCTCGATGGACAGTTATTCGCAGTTACGATGACGTAGAAACATGGTATGACCCCTGTATCTGTCCGCACATCGATCCTTTTATGGGAACAGCATGTGGGAGTGCTGCTATCAATGATTCTTCATCAATGTTTATATTCATTCAATCAAGTGGAAGAGAACATTGTCTAAAAGGGGAAATTATAAACTCTTTATGGTCTTCAGTCATCGGTGAAATAATAAAATATTTGTTTGCAAACGAGTTTGGCATTAAATGAACATCGGTACAGACATCGAAATTCTTCGGATGTTTTTCTGGCTGTCCTTCGTGGCTGCCTCTGGTGGAATTATTTCCCAACGGATTAACTCCGCCACATTACCCCGATTTCCCAGCGAAATATTTTACTGCGCTTAGAACACTAACAACAAATCTTTGGTGCATTTTTGGGGAATTGGTGGAAAAGGATTTAAATTCTCAGTGACCCGTAAATCTCGTTAATAACTCGAGCTGGACTAGGAAAGTGGCACCGGACGCTTTCTAATCTAGCCACTCGAGCGTATTAATCCTGGGCAATAGTTCGCCGGTAGAATATTCCTGAAGGTAAACTGCTACTTCAACCGTGAGTGCTCCCGATGTTGATGCCATAGAACCTTCGTGAATGTTCTCTTCTCTGACCAAATGGCCCGCATCGTTACTTGACCTCTCTCCCTTCTCCCTCGTCTAACTGACCAGATCCTGTGTACCTGCTTTGAACGTCAGCAATAGAGAGCTCTCCATCTTGTCTTTCATCAGTTGATTGCCGAAATCAAAGATTAATGAGACATTTACAGCATTAGCAAGAGAGCATCTAGACATTAATTGCAGAAATAAAACTGCCTTAATCAATCATGACCTATTGTGATGTTGAGGGTATCAAAATTGATTTCAAATAACTTCATTGATGAATAGAGGACTTGTATGAAGTTACAGCTTGGGTCCTGTTTTGTCATGGTTCATGTCAAGAATATCGGAGACGACCTCATCGTGTTAGAAACCATCAGTATTGTTCTCTCATCACATGATCCTCCTCCATCAACTGATGATTACTGGGGATTTTCGGATAACAGGAAGCGTTGGAAATGGAATTCATTTTCGGCATATGTACAGAGAAGCTGAGCAATGTCGATCATTCGGAATCCCTGCATATGGTTGACTGGTTTCCAATTACATGAATTGAGATCTAATTGCCTTGATGTGAGGCAGCTGAGAGGCTTCAATTCACTTCTAAGCAAAGCACGTCTTCATGTACTGCATTTGCTAATTGAGTCTTTGCTCAAAAGGTTACATCATCGTGCCATATAGCGTAACGAGAAACCGGCAGTTCAGCTCAACCAGCCAACGATGTATAACAGGAGAATTCCGGAGCATATACTGAACTCTACTAATAAAGAAATGGCGTTAGTCCACGAATGTACGAGCAGAATTGTTTATTGTCTTCGATCATTATTTTCTCAATCCAAAAGAAGATGTTGGTTCGGTTTTGCAGCGATCAATATCACGAATATTAGGTAGGAAAGACTTCATCTTAAATTGCTTTGTTATTTATCCTTTCACCATATCCTCTTCCGTTAGCGGGTCAATACCTTTTGATTACCAAAAAGTGTCTGATAGAATGAAGATTCAGGGATGGAAGTCATTTTCGGAATATGCTCGGAGAAGCAAACCAGTTCGTTCGAAATTCAAGAATATGGCTGACTAGTTTCCCATTACATGAATTGAGACCCGATTGCCTTCATGCCGGGTACGTGACAGCCTTCAATTGACTTCGAAGCGAGTCTTCACCTACGGTCTTTGGTAACTAGGTGTCTATCCGATAGGTTACTTCATCGCCATACATCCAGCACAGCAAGAAACCAATAGTTCAGCTGGAGAAACATGACGTGTTATCGGAAGATTCTCGGTTCGATTTCTAAACGAAATGGTCCCCAGTAGGGGTTTTTGTCAGTCATATATGATGCTATTTATGAAGAAACTTCTACGTTAACGACAGCACACCAGAAGTTTTTGTTTTTCCACACAAAATTTAATTGCCTCAATCCCATGTTGTTCATCTATAATTTTCTCGATGATTCAATCCAGAAGTGTATCCATTTCCTGAAGCAAAAAATTTCGGATAAAAAATCGTGCTTTCCCGTCGCATGACATTTCTCCGAATCTGGCGCGATTCCAGTGAAAAATAACGAGAACCTACCGCCCTCTGTCATATCGATAATCGGGTCATTGCGCGACTTGATGTATACACAGTACGACTGTGTAACTCCTGGTATTTTGATATTCTGCCAAGAAATTTCGAGCTCTTGGATCAACAATATGAAAGTGCTTCAGCGCTACTGAACCAGTCTGAAATCTCTGTTAGTAACCTTTTTGAATTTGAAAGGAACATTTGAATGAATTTTTCATGAATAGGTATCAGTACACGTTCGCTGAACTCGGGAAATCAATCATCTGTCGGCTCCACTGACAAGCGCTGAGGCCTCTCCGGATAGTTTGAACGTTTTTGCACAGCTGATGGAATTTCATCATTTCACGCTAATCGGCTTAGGGATTTTGCATGATAGGTATCAATATCAAATATTCAATAAAAATTCACTCTCGGTCAACCACTGCTGGGCCGAATAAATACATTTTCGGTTGAATTGTTCCCAATTTATAAAGACTTATATTACCGTCGTGGCGAGCGACTTTCGCGAGGCAACTGAAACATTCCATTAACAAAAATATTGAGTTGATTAAAGGCTTTGAAATTTGTTTTCACGGAAAAAAATTGCTCTCTCGAACAGAACCATTTGCACAAATTTAAAAACTGATAAACCTCAAATCCCAAAAAAATCAATCAGTAATCGTTTTAGGTGGGCTATAGCAGCTTCCCTCTCCCATGAGATACAAAATCAACAGGTAACCGGGCAGAGTATAACCCCATAACTCGCCCAACCCCGCAAAAAAATCCCCTATTCTTCCGAACAAAACACCCCACTCTCAGCCCTTCCTATTCTCCCTTCAACTCCGGAGTTGCTGCACCTCTCACTTCTGCATCTCTCTTCCTCTTCATCTCAGCCTCTTGAATCAGATGAATGAACTCACCAGCGAAGAGAACGAGGAAACGAGTGGCGAAGCAGGATGGAGAAAAAAAAAAGTGGAAGATAAAATAGAAAATAGAGGGACTTGAAGGGGGAAAAAAAAGAGAGCGGAAAATAGCGCGATAAAGAAAAGAACGAGGCTGCCACTCGAGTCGGTGCTATTTAAATTCCCAGTTCGTTGTTGAGTCCGGCTGCACTTTATCCCATGGAAGCAATTAATTAGGAAGACTCCCAGTAGATCCAGGAGATGGTAGAAGGCACAAAGATGGAAGGAGTGCAGCCGTCCAGGAGAGACAAGGTACATTATTAATGTAAATTGAAGGTCACTGGAGAACATGAGGTGAGATGAGAGTGTCTCAGTGTTCTTTTTTCTTGAGAGGTGGCAGAATTCTTTGGGGAGCGTCTGCATCTGATGCTGTGAAGATGGAATGTAATGTTGGGATCAAATATCGTCGGTGGAGATGAGGTTGAAATGACGTTGGATTCAACCATTTCAGATTTTCCTGGAAGTCAGTCTTAAAGGAGAGGTTGGTCGGATCACCAGGAGATGGTGGGCTCGATGCAGACATCAAGGAGACACATTTGGATGAAACTAGTGAAGTAGATAACCGTCAGCAAGTGATCAATTGACCAGGCTCAATACAAGATTTGGCGTTGGATGCAACCATATCAGAATCTTTTGGACTTTCTTTTAGAGTCAGCTTGTCATTAGAATTTGGTCGGGCCACAAGGAGGTTAGGGACTCGATGAAGACATTGTGAAGACTCATTTGGACCAATCTAGTGAAGCAGGCAATCCTCATCAGTAAATAACTCCCTGACTAGGCTCAATAGAGGATGTTCTACCCGGAAATAATAATCTTTTGATCTGCTTCGTCTTACAGAACGCAGAACAATTTGGACAAGAGAGTTTAACCGGAGATTGATCATTTAGCGTTGGATGCACCCATTTCAGAATCTCTTCGACTCTGTCTTGGAGTCAGTCTCGAATTAGAATTTGGTCGGGCCACCAGGAGGTTAGGAACTCGATAAAGATATCATGACGACTCATTTGGACGAATCTAGTGAAGCAGACGATCCTCATCAGCAAGTGATTAGCTGGCCATGCTCAATAGAGGTCCTATCCGGAAATAATAATTACCGGTTCGTCTTACGGCGTCCAGAGGAATTTGAACAAACGAGTTCAATCGGTAGCTGATCATTTAAGGTAGATATTGATCAGCAAGAGGGTGATGTTCCAATAAACACAAAGACAATGTCACCAGGAATCCTCCGAATTATTGTCCCTCATTGTCTGTGTGAAGTACTATTTTACGACTGCAGCCCTCAAATATGAGTTCAGAGCTCAGCGTAGGTCCGTAACAATTCCCATTATGCATCTGTACCAAAAAAACAAGATGGGTTGGTAGAATTTTTTACTACTTTTTGTAGCATCAATAAAACACGCCGTTACGTGAAATTTCATTTTTTACGGACACATACTGTCGCATTAAATTGTTTACAGGAAGAATATCATCACCATCAACACCGCAAAAACATCCTGAACACACGCCAATATTTTTTTTTTCATCTCATATCTCGACAATAGAATTTTGCTGTCGTAAATTTTGGAGTCATACCCACTTTTTCTACTCCTTCGGGCTATCCAAGCATAATGCAAAGAGACTGCATAAACGCCAAATATATGGGGCTCCAGTGTATTATTCAGTCTACATATGCAACGATGCAAATAGATGCTGAAGACAGAAGGGCGGGTGAATAGTGTAGTGGCGTGACATTTTGATGGAAGGTGGTGAAGGAGAGAGCGAGGGTTCACTATACACTTCAGGGGATTAACTCTTATATCATTCGAGTTGGAATGTGAACACCGATATCGGAACAATTAATAACCACTCTGTGGTTATTGCTCTTTTATCAATGGCTGTCATTTTTTTTTTATCTTTTGCATTTTACCCCCTCCGATGACAAAGAGTATAATCACATTTTGCGATGCCTGCTGACGAGATGACTCTATCAGAAATGAACAGAAAATGTGAGTATTTGTGGTAAATGTCAAGGAAAATACCTGACGAGGGTTCTACGAGGCTCGATTCATGATTAACCCTCGAGCACTCGCGCTATGGTCTCCGCGCCGCCGTTTTTCTAATTTTCATAATATCTCTTAAGATATGAGGCATTAGGCTCTGCCTTTTTACAAGTTCCTCAAATAATATGTTCTGAGAGTATACACGCCTAGGTTGCCCTAAAGTGACTAATTTTTTTTTAATCAATTTTTTTTCGTCAGCGGCAGGCGAAACTGAGCGCAGCGCTCACCGCGCGAGTACTTGCGTAGTGGAAATTTGACGAGCAGTGTTGCCGACTCTCGTGGACTTCTCTAGTCTTTTGCCATATTTATTATATTCAAAGATAGATGTGTTAATTATTTAGTGATACTTATTAAACAATATCAAAGATATTTGTGCCTTCC
>JAPYZN010002643.1:0-11300 GCA_030522865.1 Psyttalia lounsburyi | reverse complement strand
GAAGAAGAAATTAACAGAAATTTTGAAGCAGAAGGGCAAGTAATCGTAGAAACTGACTCTTTGCCAAAAAAATCTGCTGACAGATACATTCTTGTGTACAAAACATATAAAAAATGGAAAAATAGAAAATAAAAATGCCTTATCAAAATCTGAGGAGAGTAATAAAGTTGTATATTTCAACAATAATTTGTAGATGTATTTGATTGATGCCTGCCCCCGACCAGCAGCACTCGCTTCGTTCATGCTGCAAATGTCGGGGCAGGCATCAGTATATATTTCGATGCACATACGCAATTAGTCCGTACTTTCGACCCGCTATGAAGAAAAATAGTATATACACTACACGGGCAGATTGTTGAAATCCCTGAAGAGCGGGTCATGATGCGAAGCCGAGGGCATCATGACGCGCAGTGCAGGAAGTTCAACTTTCTGCCCTTGTAGTGTAATATACTATTCTTATTAAGTGTTTTTGGCAAAGATATACAAAGTCTCAAATAAAAAAAAATATCCTCAAAACATGACTTTATGGGAAAGGCAGCGTTTCCTCTCCTGAATACATTTAACCATTTTCTCAACATCAGAGCATGTTTCGTGAAACATCTTTTTCTCTCAATGCACGAACGAAATTACGCAATTGATTTTTTTTATTAACAAAAGAGTATACTTTTTTTGTATGAAGTAAATGTTCTTTGTCCAAAGTCGTTTTTTTTCTCTCGGCACATAACACTAGGAGATGGAGGAAATAGAAAATCAATAGCTAACAACTAGGGAAGCGTTACAAGCCATCATCATCACTTACCCCTTTCCTCCATAGTATGTACTTTTAGACGCAGAAAAAAATGTGGTAAAAACTGTCGTGACATGTACATCTATAGACATTATTTTTCCTGCTGAACTACTCGTAGGATTCTTTCTCCAAAGAGTATTTACTTTTTTCCTTTATATTCTATTTTATTTTTCAGTTTAACCTTTCTGATCGTGTAAATGTAACCGATTTCGTATGAACTCTGAGACACTAGTCAATCAGTTTTAATAGTTAACATCGTTCAATAATGCCGGAGAGTCTCTTCCGTCCCTTGGTAAGGTCCGCAGAGCTTTACGGGATAGATATACCAAAACTCATGGGCTCCTTGAAACTACCTCCTCCCGAGTACCATCAGATGGGTCTCAATGAGGGGAGGTATTACTCCTGCATTTACGGGCAGGCACCAGCTCCCCTCCGTTTGTTATGTGAAGACCCTTCATCCCTCGTTATGAGTCCTAACGTATGGCTATGCCCACTTACCGGGGTCCAATCGGTCTCATCTGCGATATGTCTTCACATTGCGCCGTGAAGGAAAATACAGCCAGAATTACCCTGAAGCGAGTGGTGCACAGTAAAGAAAACGGCATGGAGTCCTTCCCTAGTCGTGTTAAAGCGGTATAAAAGAACTCCGCATGAGTTTTTGAGTGTACCAAGGAAAATGAAATTTAAAATGAAGGGAAAAAATTATTCGTCACGAATAATTCTTCCAGCTGAAATATCAAATTTTATGATTTCTTCCTTTCCCCTCAATACACTTTGATATTACTCTTCCCAAAACTGCCTGCCAAATTAGTAAATCTACAATGAAAAACAACTCCATAGTAAATGAAGACTTTAAAATGTAAAAATATTGTATAAAAATGTCTTGTACAATCCAAACCCAAAACAAATTTTTACCTTGAATGCCCTTCTCCACAAAAACTAGAATAAATAACATGAATAATATGAGTAAGCTCTGGGGTATTGTTCCACCAATTCTGTTGTTCAAAGGAATGGTGTTACAAAATTTTAATACGGAATGGAATTGAATAAACCAATTGCTCTCAAATGGCATGTGAATGAACCAAAATATCAAGAAACGAAATGAGGCAAACGGTCAGAATCTCTGCTACGATTGCGACGATTAGGACAATAGTATTTTCTAAAAAAAAAAAAAGCGCCGAATAAATGCAGTGAACAGAAGAATTTAGGAATGAAGCGAGCGTACGGGTTCGGCAAGTGAAGTGCCCCAGCATGAAATGAAAGTCTCAGCGAATGTACTCATCACAAAAGTTTATTCCGTGATTCACGATTATCGCATAAGTCGCCCGAGTGATGTTCAACTATAGGTACATATCCCGCGCTTAGCTCCGGAAAATCCAGAATGATCTCTATCTGGAAGGAGAAATTGTCTCTTGGGCGATTCGTTCCTCCTGGAGGTACTTTCGATGTGCTACGTAGCACTCGGTCGAAGCAATCCGACCTTTCGAATTCTCGTTATTTCCTTCTGTCTTGCCGTCCCCTTCCATTTTCATCCCTCCACACCCTGAAACACCTGCCTCATTCTCCGACTATCCAACATCCGCCCTCGTTCGATATCCGTTTGGAATATCGGCCTCACCTGCTTGCCACTTTCTTCGCCATTGCTTCCTTTAATCCGTTTATGATAACGGTTTGACTAGCACACGAGTATCCTTACGCTCGAGATATTCTCCCGATCGATTCCACATATTGAATGACATTTCCAATGATATCGTCAATGACATGATGATAGACATACTCCGGAGAATGAAAGACATCGAATGAGTGGCGAAAGTTTATATTTACTGGCAGGATTATTCCAATATCTGAAATTCAGAGACAGACTAACAAATAACGGACGGAGTTTGGATATCCGTAATGGATTAATCTCTCTCCGTAATCGAATATTCTCTATCCGTTTTCCATTCCAAAACAACCCATCATCACATGAGACTGTTTAATCTCGAGACGTTTTTTCGATGAGGTTCACATTATACAACATTTTTCATCACATCAGAAATCATATCATCATAGATTGAATATGATTATCGGTTTTTTCCGTTATGCAGATCATTTATATGTCACAAGACATGCATTCTCGTTCGAGGATAATTTTTTAATGGCTTCCTCCATCTCTTTCATGAAAATGATTTGCTCAAAACGTGAGGGTCCTCATCCTCGAGATATTCTCGATAGAATGACATTTGCAATAGATTGCGAATGAGCTACTGATATATATACTCCGGAGAGTGAACCACATCGAAGGAGTGGGAAGAGTTCATATACGTCAGGAGGACAAATCAAATATGTCAATTCCGTGGACAAATTCGACAAATGGCGTAGGGAATATTAATAACCATAACAGATTACGGTAATCCGGGCGTATAGGCACTCATGGAAATTTTTCTTTGAAACAGAATTACTTAAACTAAGTAGAATCCACAATAACGTCGAATCGGACTCAATTTGGTGAATCGCTGGAGGAGGAGACATGAGCACCATTGTACACCATTGTACACCATGTGGGATTCACACCAGCCGCGTCACCATCGAGAACCGTGGGTAATGCCAAGTGCTGGTGAGGTTCGTTTATATCTTACCACGCGTTGATTTAAATTATTCGAAATTATTTAAAGTTACATAATTTATATACATCCAGTAGGGAAAGGTTCCGTATATCTACGCAAGGATGCTGAATTCCAAATCTTCATGTCTTGATACCAGCAAAGCGTTGAAAGCAACCAGTTTCCGATCCTAGCTATATGTCTTTTCCCACAATATACCAGCAAAAATAAACCCACTTTGTTTTACCTTCCAATGGTAAAATTGTGAGGTGCTCTTTTAATGTCATCGTGCAGAATCTATTGATTTTTTAAATTCAAGACAAGACATTCAAGCAGCATGCCCTATTCAGTTTCACAAAAAAAATATTATAAGGATAAAAATACTGATAACTGATAGAAATGTTCAAATTGATGGATCGTTGATGGAAATGAGTTAATTAATTCTTAATCCATTTAAATTATAAATTATTCAGTGCCTCTTTTTAGTCTAGATTTACTCAATTCGGCAGTTGTCACCCAGGCCATTTTTTATCTTTATCTTCATTGTTTAACCCCGAGAGATATTAAAAAGTTCTTATTGAAACAATTTCGTGTTCGACCTAGAATCACTCTAAGCGTTCATTCGTCAGCAGACGACGAGGCATAAAGGCCTAAATGACTTTATAGACATTACCAATGGAGATCGGATTGACATTCTTTTTATTATAAAATCAACTTGATTAACAATTGAGGAACTTCAGTATCATCAACGTATGACGATTTTTATAGTGAAAACATTTCCCGATATTGGAATTAATATCGGAACCTTTTAACCTTTTGATTAATAGCTCGCCGCCAAGCCACTGTGTGAAGTGCTTAATAAAATAATCTCATGTTCATTCTACAGTCTCTCTAAGAGATCATTCTTCAAAAGACAACGAGACATACATTTCGGGATTACTCCGCACTGCTTCCAATGGGAATTGAGTAGATATATTTTTCATTATAAAATGGAGGTGGTTAAAAATTGAGGAACTTTGTCTTCACCGTATGACAATTTTCATATTCGACATATTTCACTATTTCACGTAGAACCTTGCATATTCAATGATATCATGCATTACAAATTGGTGAATCTATTTACATTTTTTGATGTTTCATGTAAGGGGTATATCGTAGATTTATCCATTACCGTCCGTTGTTACTTGACGCATTAATCCTCGTTACATTAACTGCCCTCAGCCGAGCGAGTCTGAAAAGTCTGAATAAAATAAGCTCATTAATTAATTGTGCTAAAAATTCGTACTCTGTAGGAGAAAAAGCGTTCTATAGTCCGAAATCTCGTAAAAGGCAACGCCAGTGGATATAATATATTCATCCCTCGGACAAATGGTTGCATTGATCACTCTGAAGCTTCTCGACCATCAGAGGAGCGCATCTTATTATCTCTATTTTCTAAAATTAATCAACCAAATATTAAGCCATTTATGTTACTGCTCTTCTATGTTTTTCGATCCCTTTTATCATCAAAAGTAAAATATTGTATATAACTTATAGCAACAAAGATTGTAGGAAAAATGTAAATACCAGGTTGAAGGCCCTCGGGCGATGGCCAGCCACAAGCTGTGACGAATTCCGCAAAAATTAAATTATATTCATCTACACCGGCTAAAAAAATGACGAAGCTTCGAAATTATCGGCATACGAGGATGACTTATTTCTAAGATGCACCAGAAGAGTATTTTTCGGGCTTATGACAGAATATACCGCTCAACAAAATTATTAACCGCTTCCAAATTTCGTCCGTCACAAGCAAATGTGACCCACACTCTGAAATCATTCCGCAGACATTCCCAACGGCAATTGAGCTAATATAGTTTTCATCAAAACCTACAGATGAGTAAGAATTCAGCAACTTCACGTAATGTATGACATAATACATGACATGTTGCGGATATTTCAATTGTGATTTTAATTAAAGTCTCAGAAAATTAGAATCCAATCAAGCCCTGAATTCTGCGGCGCTCATTTTAAGCCGAGATTGTTCAATATCTTTAGTTAACCACGAGTCAAAGTGAGAAGTAATTAATAAAACAATTTCACGTGCGTCATTTAATCGCTCCAAGACGTCGTACCCAGAAGAAAAGACATACATTTCAAAATAACTTGGTAGATACTCCTGACGGGAATTGAGTTGGCACATTGTTCATAATAGAATTGGGATAATTAAAAGTTTGAGAGACTCCAAGATCATTAGAGTAAACGCTGCAGATGATAATGTTTAATGGTAGCTTCATGAGATACGACAATTTTCCCCCAGCTAGATGCTTTTTCATGGTCTCCCCTTCTCCCATGAGTTTTTGCACCCCGACCCCAGGGCCTTTTTTACCTCCCTTCATTTCAACGATAGGGAACGCGGTCCATGCATTTCTCGTGAATTTTCTTTCTATGTACGTTACGTTTTTTGCACGACGTAATCAGAGAATAGGTTGGAGTTTTGGAATGTAACGTGAAATGGGTTTTTCAGAGCATCTACCACATTAATTTTTATTGCCTCCTGTGTCATTGTTATCTTCGTTGAGGTAAGCAGTATTCATCAGGACGGAACTTGATAATGGGATGAGTCGAAAAATTATAATTTGCTGTTGCTTTTTCTGTTAAAAGTGGAAATTTGAAAATTAGTTAATGATAATGGTGAAACATATTTGACATTTGCAATTAATTATCAATTCAACAGAATTGATTTGTATATTATGGATAAATACAACTCGAACTCGAAATACTCGAGTACTCCGATGGCTGTCATATTTGGGATATTTGCTATAGTTTCAGAGCGGGAAACTGAAGTACAGTCAACTATCGCTCTAAAACCTAGGCAAATATTTAAATGTTAAAATTTGCTATGAGATCTGTAATTCCAGTTGTCAGACTTCTGGGGTCAATATAAATTGCATAATTTTTATAATAATTCTCATCAGTTGATGATTTTTTAAAAAATACAATAATATTTTCTTTTAAAAGAAAACTCAAATAAGACAGAGTAATATAAATTTCTCTTCACACTGTAAATTTTTTCTTTCACCTCCTCGTCTTCGAAAAGCAGACATCTTAAATCGTAACTTATCTTCTTTCTTTTTCGTTCTGCGACCAGTGAAGATGGAGGGTGCAAAACCCCGTGGAAGGCGTTGCGCGAAATGGGGTTGGCAGTGGTGGGGACAAAATGTACCACCTTGGGAAGCAATCATTCAGGATAACTAGGTAGCCGATAACTTTAAACAAGATATATGTCAGTCTCGGGAGAAGCTGAAAATAATGGACGTTCTGCCATGAATGATAGAGTCATTCTGAGCCGAGAATGACAGTGGAAAAGGCCCAGAGGAGGGACAGAGGAAGTGAAAAAAAAAATTATATATATATAAACCCTCAGTGAGGGCCAAAAATACCGGAATTTAATTTTGCTTCACTGTTTTATTAGCGGCTAAAGTTATTCAGAGGTACACAGACTACCTGAAAAATATTCAGTAGTCTGGATAGCGGAGACAGGAAGCGCGGTGGTAAAATATTTTGGTAACAAAAGAAACTTTCATGAAAAACACCAAGAATGCAACTCCAACGTTTTTGTAATCTCCATAGTTGAGCTGGATGACAAACAATTACGGAGGCGTCTTTGGAGATGATGGCAGTATCATAACATAGCACCCATCATCCTAGATGGATATTGGATGGTATTCGTGTTATCGAAAATCGATTGAATCGCTATCCAGTCTTTTCTACAAGCACCTCCTTTTACCCAATAATGCCTAGGAAGATCGATATCTCATGAATCATCGGGTTATCCGTTCGTGACATTCTCACTAAATGTGATACCCCCAAATCGACATTCCATGATATTTGATCAGGATGATAGGGGAGGGGATCATAATTTCCTCTAACATTAAGAATTTTCCAGTGATTTTCTGCCGATATTTTGAAATGCGCGAGATTTCAAGATGCGAAGGGAATTTTTTTTTAAATGCAAGAAAATTTTCACTCGTCAATTTAAAGAAACGTTTAATCGTCCTATGTATAATTTCGCCCGGACTCCGAGAAAAAGCAGTCTTTCAAGAGAATGAGATTCTCATCTTTCGATAGAAGACTAGGAATTACGTTCTCTCCATAAATTCATATGGTTCGCCTTCTATCGACAATTTTTTTTTTAATTTTCATTGCGTAATATTTTGCACAAAGCATATTGGAATCATGAATATTTGGGTAAGTGGTTCCCTTTCAATAGTGTGACGTCTTCGGTGTTAGACCATACTCAGCATTAATCCTGGATGATCTAACTATGTGAATAGTGCCTATCACTATTCACATATGGGAGGTTTTTCCTCATCTAGTTCCTAGGGCCGTCACACCCTATATACCGGCTAACCGTCGCGTGGGTTTCACTCACGTTGGGGATTTTATGCGGAAGGTTTGGGTACGGATTCTTTAACAAACACTCGCGTATCCAGTAGATAACATCTATTTTATTCCCTACTAACTAATATCTAAGATACACGACACGTTTACTGATGGGTTCGGTACGCGTTATTAATATCTAGAGAGCTAAGATGACCGGTTAGCTCTCCTCCCAATCGTATTCTGACTCTTAAAGAGTCCTCAAGACTTCGTCAAGCCCTAATTCGCTCAGCTAAGCAGTCCCACGGTCTTGCCTCACTAACATTGTCTCTTGTTATCATTGACAGGGACTTAAATACTCAAACAGTTCATTTCAAAAGACTGGACTCTTCAAAAATCGTGTGACTGCTGACCAAGGTATCCAAATGGTATTGTCTGTCCGCTGAGCAAGGTATCCAACAATACCCAGGGACTGCTGATCAATGTCCAAACGATATTATTATGTGAATATTTATTTATAACTCAATAGTTTATATCAATTATTTATATCACAATAGTAAAAATTCTTGATAAGATTGAGGATTTTCAACCTTAAAAAGCACTCGTTAAATCGATTTTAAATCGATTACAATATCGAAATTAATCGGATTTAACCGACAAAAATGTTATAGAGTATGCATGAAATGATTGCATTGAATCAGTTTATTCCAGAATTAGAGAATTATTTAAAAAAAAATTAATTCAGATATTATATCACAGTAAAGAATAAATAGAATAAATTGTAGCAATAATCCATGAACAAATTCATTTTTAATTACCATAAAAACCATTGGAGCTAATATTTTTTCACACCAAACGAAACCTCGAAATTCTCCAACTGCATTTTAATTTACTCTCCGAACTCCCCCATAAGTATGTGAAATTCCCATAAAGATTGAAAGCTCCCCGATTACAAGAAAACTGGTGGGTGAACAATTACACCGAGAGCGTTGATTCCAAGCCGTTGTTAATTAACTTGGAATGAACTTGCAAGGAAAACAAGTGAGTTTAATACAGTCACGTGGCTCAGCCCGGCACTCTCACCAACAGTTCCGTCATTGCATTTTGCCACGAAAAGCCGGCTCTAATTGGTTAACACGAATGTGCGCACTTTCGAAAAGTGACGCGAGCAAACTCTCAGGGCTAGCTGCGAGAGAGTGTCGCTCTCGGAAGTAAAAAAAATTTTCCATCGCAATTGTAATAACACAAGTTGAATTTTCAATTACCCATATTTGCGCATTTCCCCTACATTCCCGGTATTTTTGGGGCTCTTGTTTTGCCTCCCCCCGGCGCGAGTGTTTCAATGTTATTCATGATTAAAGAGGTAAGAGGAGTTTTCAAATGTGTGTGTATGTGTATGTGTGTGGGTGCGAGTGGGTGCATGTGCTGAGGCCAGTCGCGCAGTTCTAATTCCAGGACTGAAGTGAGTGAAGAGTTCTAGCCTCAGCTTTATAAATGGGGATGAATTATGTTGTGTATGGGGAGACTGAATTATTACCGCGGCAGTCACCACTACCTCCGTAGTACATGGATCAAAGCCGTCAGTTAGTTCGTTAATTTCCTACCCATATGAATTTTTCCACTCGTCAGTCACAATGTTTAGCCGGCCTTAATCATGAAATATTTCACGTCGACGATTTGTTAATTGCAGTAACGGCTGTACCGCCGGAGTGATGTAATTAAAATTGAAAATTTTCGATTTGCCAAGTAGATGCTTGAGACAGTTCTCCTCTCTTGCTGGCAACCGGACGCTCAGGGAAATTCATCATGGCAAGTGTTTCTTCCACGGTTTCACGAACACAAGCATTTCAATGAGCCAGGGGGACAGGGCACACACCCCTCTCTCTATTGTAAATTCACTTCCATTGTCTATTGTTTTAGCGGGGTACTAAGGTGCACCGCTGACTCTTGCGTGTCGACGCCTTGGAATTTAAGAAGTGTTTTACATCGCACCGCCTACCTCTTTCACAATGAAGAAAAATTTTTCACCACTGTTGGGATGGAGAAGCTCCGACTATCAGAGGTTCCTCGAAATGGTTGTTTCAAAAGTTGCTGGTGTCTTTATTATAATTTTTATCGCTTCCCGGTCCTTTCCGGGGACATTTTCAACGGGAGGTTAGAGGAACTTCTAGGGGAGTCGGATTACTTCAAGTTGCAGGAAAATCAGTTGTAATCGGAGAAATTGTGGGAGGGTTTGTGGGTGCCTACGTTTGGACTCTATCAACTTTTCTTGTCCAGAGAAAATTTTCAAGTGTTGCCAGATGACTTCACATAAATGTATCTTATATCTAGAATTTATGGGATTGTTAGAATTTGTACAAAAGTACCGATCTGATAACTCGACACTTGCAACTGGAAAATTATGGTTTTGATTGTACCATAAATAATTTTATTATTAGTAGTAGAAAAACTATTCCAAACGCTTTCGTACATATCAAAAAACCTGTCACTTCTCCAGGTCAACGCTGAATAACCGCAAAATGGCCTGGAGAAGTGAGAGGTTTTCTAATTTTATTATTAATTCACGAGTACAGAGAAATCATCGTCAGGGCTGTGGTCTATTTATTTATTTTTTCAATTGTTCAGTGAAAGCTACAAGGTCATGTGATTTTGTAGATAGAATTCTATTTACTCGGACAGATGCCGATTGAAAAAAAAAGATGAATAAATATTTTCTCGTATCAAGCGAATTTTTCTCCAAAATATATAAGTAATAACTGAATAGTCCTCAATTGTGACAGAAAAAATACCTTCACTTAGGTAATTCGTCTTTCAAGATTTTGAGAAATAGTATTTTTCCGTCCTTTTGTGACAGGGATTTTTACTCGTGCGACGTTGGCAGACTGACTGACTGACTAACTCACCATCCGAGTGAAAAAATCCCATCGCAATAGCCCAGACCATATTTTTTGTACCGATTTACATGTCTCCGAGCTTGGCAAGTATGTAATACCATTTGCAAGACGAGAAACCGTGGGAAGCAGTACAGGAAAGAAGTGTTTTCAATTAAACGTCTTATTTTTCAAGAGAAAATATTTTATTCTAACGTTAGAAATTTTTAGTCCTAACAAAGTTAGTCGGTAAAGCAACTAGGGCAATTTTTTTTTATTTCCAATGTCTTGCTAACACAGTTTGTATAATACACTTTTATTTTTCGTTACGATAATTTTATTCTTATGATGTATTATTTTTTTGTTTCAGGTAAGTGATTCCATTGATCGCGAAATACTATGGGACTAAATTAGGGTAGCAGGTAACGTACCACTCGACAAATTAATTATCGATGGTTCGCTGCACTATAGTCGTTATCCAGAGCGCATAACTCATAATCAAGAGATGCTATTCATGAGTTTATTATGGCCACGCCATGTTAGTTTTAAAAAAGATGCGTAAATTTCCGATCAAATTTGTCGAAATTCTCTGATATTTTATTAACCCTCGAGCACTCGCGCTATGGTCTCAGCGCCGCTGTTTTTGTAAGTTTCATGATATCTCTAAAAATATGAGGAATTAGGCTCTGCCTTTTTACA
>JAPYZN010002642.1:0-11300 GCA_030522865.1 Psyttalia lounsburyi | reverse complement strand
AAATAATGTAAAAAGGAATTGACCCACGTTACAAGTGCATAAATGCTCGAGCATTCGAGTAAAGAGAGGTAGAGAGGGTTTTTCGAGTTTTAGTTGGCGTGATCGGGCTTTACTGGCACGCAATCGCGATGCCTCTTTCCCTATCTGACCGTGGTTAACACATATAAAACGAGAGTATAGAGAGATCGTTGACTACAGAGCGACCGGGGGGGGGGGGGGGGGGGAGGAGGGATCATTGAAAAGAGAGGGTATAGGGACATAACAGACAGGTAGACCAAGCCGAGCGAAACGCGCGCGTCAGTCGTCTGATTGACAAGCCAGAAAGATTTGCCCAAGCGATTATTATGATCGTCCGGCCTTACAGCGGGTGTAAAAGGCAATTTTCAAACTACATACCGAAAATTGCTGCGGTGGGTCAGTTAAAGGTCACCCGTTAATTATAGGGGGGGAGAATTGTTTGAGAAACAGAAATGACTGAATGAAATAAAAGGAGAGCTCAAATTGTATGGAGAGCCAGTGAAGTTGAAGGGGAGGATATCTATCCGTTTATCGTATCAGCATCAACAGCTAGTCACGATGTTTTTAAATCGAATCGGACGTTAAAATAGGCCGGCAATGTTCACAGCACGCTATTGCAAGTTGCTTGTAAATCACTGGGGCATGAAGTTTGTTCGATCAATTCTTTTTCGCCGCCCCCCCCCCCGCGCTCATTCATTTTGTTGTCCCGATTCGGTGTTCAACAATTTTCGATTGAAGTTGTAAATTTGGTTGAGGGACTCATCAGCTCTCGATAGACAAGAGACATCCTTCCCTCTGAGGAGTATCTGGTCGACAAACTGTACACGGCTACAAAGGACTTCTATGATTGAACGCTGTCTAATGTTTGATGAGAAACTCTCAAAGGACGTGTACGCTCATCCATATCCCAATTTGCTAGCCAAAATACATAACAATTCGATTGATGCTGTTTACGTGATGCTGATGGTAGACAACAGGGACTAATTATAATCGGTCTAATGTTACATCCTCAAGATTGTTGAGTTGGATTACCCACCCTGGAAAACGTTATTGCGTGGCTGCTTTTGGATTGTGGGAAATGCATTTGGTTGTATTCAACATCTGCTCCTTACGCGCATCGTACCATGCTAATTACCAGTTGGTGCCTTCTAACGAGCCACTGAGAGAAAATACAGTGGGATTGCAAGGTTAGATTGTTAATGGAACTTTTTTTTTATTCCGGAGTGATGTTTATTTAGTAATATATTTCACAATTTTAATACATATTTAACAGTCAGACAAAAGAATTGGTTTGAATTTATCTTTTCTGGGTTGGACATGGCAATGCCAAAACCATTCTCCAAGTTGGTTGTGTGTGCCAGATAGCAATGCTAATGCAATGCCTCGTTATAATAATCTGCAAGCCCCCATCCCTCTCCCCCCCCCCTGGCCCCCCTTGAAATGCGCACCCAGCGGGTGATCATATACTCGGTTTGCTACAACGCCCTCTGGCAACGGGTTGGCTGCAGGTATTTCCCCTCCGATGCCAGCGCCACTGTAGCTGTGCTATCTCGAGCACGGGATCAACGACAATGGAGGGGGTGCGAGAGAGCCCCAACGTAAGCCGGTTATCTAAATACCGTAAATAACAACATGCTACCCCTGGACTTCAGTTGCCACTCCCCCTCACCTAGCCTCTCTGTACCCCCATTGTCGAGGTATTTTCAACTCTCCCCTGCCTTCCCTGAGTTGTCTCTCGTGGCAGAAATTATCCACCTCGAAAATGCTCATCCCGTTGTTATGAGATTTTTTTTTTTCGGGTAACGCCTGGTCTTTTTTCGAACGTGGGAACAACGCGGGATTATGATGTGATGCAGGATTGTTTGATTGAGGATTTTCCGAAGGGTTGTGGCAATTTTTCATGTGTCACACCCTTTATCTATGAGTCAGAAATATGGGTCTTAGTTATGGAAAGAATCGAGAGGAGATCCATCATCGTTGATCAAAAAAACTTAATGTTAGCTTCGTTCTTTTTGGCCAACAGCTTTACGGATTATAATATCAGTATTCAAACTTGTTGGTTCGTACATTAATCGCAGGGTTGCGCCTGTTTTTCATATTCTATACCCTTTCTCTAGAGATTAGAAAAACAGATGTTGGTTATGAACAATATCGAGAGGAGATTGACCAAACCAACACAAAAAAACCTAATGTTAGCTGCAGTTCTTCAAGCCAAAAAGTTGTCATTCGGTAGCACGTGATTGTATTAAAGTACCATGTATCCGTCAAAGCCGTAGAGAAATGAATATGTCGTGACAAGCAGCATTTCTCGCTTACCCTAGCATGAAAATGCCAGCCAGTAAGCCACCCCTTTCAAGATTGATTGCAGTTTTGTGATAAAAACGTTATCGGGCATCTCGTAAATAATCTTTAATCTCGCATCCCTCCAGTCTACTCCAGCTATTTTCAATCTCTCCGTCTCACTCGGCTCTCCCCCACAGTGTCTCATCACCTTGAGCGATATGGTACATTGGTGACGATGATGTACCAGAGGGCGCTGAGCTACGGGGGCTTATGCTTCACAAAACGCGATATACTTGTGATGCTATCTCCGGATTATTTTCTGGATAAATGGATACGCGTTTATCCGGACCCCCTTCTCTCTCTCTCTCTCTCTCGCATTTACCCCCTCATCTCTCTGTCATCTTGGCTGTACAATAATATGGCTTAGCACGTGTTGAGTGCATTACCAACGTATTGTATCATTCAGAACGAACAGAACAGAACACTCAATATTGTGAGAAGCGAGTAATATGGAACGAATCGCACTGATACAACACCACCATCATCATTTTCTCCGGGACAACCCCAAAAGACCTCCTGACATCTCATGCATTTGACATTCAATGAAATCCCCGTCATCCAAGGGGCGAACTATAGACGTTTCGACGGCAAAATCACAAGCATTTTTTTTCATCCTCCGTATCTCGATATCAAACCCCATAAATTCACGGGAGACGATACTTTGGTTGGATGTCAAGTTGATGTATTAAGGGCGAAGGAAGCAAACACCTCACCCTGAGAGACAGCAGAAATCTTCAAAAGTTATAAAACTGAAAAGCCAATTGTCATCTTAAACATGCAAATTAAAAAGTGGCACAACATCTCGAGGGTGTTGGTGCTGCATAAAGTGAGAGAGATAAAAAGAAAAATAAAGTTAGATGCGATCGTGGAGGGATTAGAAAAAGAAATGGCCTCCCGTTGTAAATCTTCTTAGCAGCCCACTATAGGAAACGCTGGTAACCAACCCCCTTTCTCCCAACAATTCGGACGCGGCGCGTGGGCCATGGAATACGAGAGCGATGAATTTTATTTTATAGTTTACCAAGGGGAAAAGGCAGAATCGCGTCTTACCAAGCCTCCCCCCTTTCCCCCTCAGGCCGGAGGGAAAAACCGTTAAGGGTGGAATATGTTTCGTATCATCATAGAAGTGAGAGAGAAGCATTATTCTAAACCCAAAAGGCTATCTCCATCCTCTGTTTCTCCTCTTTTTGGCATATAACCGCTTGCCTCTTCTTTCCCTCCTTCCAACGGTATTCCGCCATTTTGAATAAATTCTCACCCCCTGGGGTTGGAGGAGAGTTATCTTCCAAACGTTTCGATTTCCCATTTAAAGGATCTTATATATACAGACGAGCGCAAGCGCTGAGTGTGAGGGGGGTGCGGCCGTGGCTGACGTCTGAAAATATTAGCCAGCGTTTTTTTCCCACCCCCAATCACCCCCTCGCCCATAATATACACCGGTACAGAGGCGTCAAAAGGCTTTGTTCTGTATGTATTCTCTTAGTAAAATCATGAAGGCTTCCTCCCCAATCGACCAAGTAATTTTCCACCGAATATGGACTATCTCCAAGTTCAATTTCCAAATATTGCCAATTCATTATGGATTCTATCATGATTATTTATCAAACCCACCAAAGCTATCCGTCCATCGACAAGCACTTCAGTCATAAAAACTGAAAGGGAACCGAGACGAAGTCGATGGAAGAAAGAGCCCGAGTTTTTACGAGCAGCCAAAGGTATTCTGGTCTCGTCCAGGCTCTCTTGTAATATCCCGTAAGACGAGACAGTCTTGAAGTCCTAGTGGGGTGTCCAATGGGTGGTTGAATGCTCAGTAAGAATAAGGAAACCAGCGGACACCATCAGCGCATGCGTGGAATTGGCTCAAATGTCAGTACTGTATGCTCATTTTAATTGAAACAGCGCCGGTGCTTGTGTATAGCTTCTTGGTATCACCCCCTAAGAGAAGATCCTCCTGTGGATTCAGCAGCAGGGGTGAGTCGGTACTTGGTCTATCCCCTCACGTGCCAAGACCCCTCAGCCGTTAAAACGACCTAGCACCCCACCTTGAGCTCCTTTGCAATGCCTCGAGGATATTGTTTCAAACGAATATGCAAATCATGAGCGAGGAGGAGGGATGGGGGTGTGAGGTGTCGCGTGGGGTAATTTCTATTGATGCTGTTTTTTTCTGGGAGGAAGACGAATGTTGAGGATATCGCTTGGTTTTGGACGTGGTATGTCTGGGAGGGGGGAGGGGTTGGGGCGAGTGGTGAATGGGAATGAGAAGTTGATGGATCAAATTGAAGATATTGGGATGGGAGAGGTGAAGATGGTTTGAAGAGTTTGATGGTGGTGGAATATAGAGACAGGCTTGGAACCCTTCTTATTTGATGATGATAATCGACCGGCGATAGCGAATCATTTTCTGCTGAAGCATTTCACAACCGCACGATCATTGGCTTGGAGAATCTAAATTTGCGGCCTCTACTTTGAAAAAATTACGCTAGATAATTTGACTGAAGAAGATCTAATACAGATAGTAATGATAAAATCTGGTAGATTGCGCGGAGATCAGGAGCCACTGAGGGCACGACTCATTCCGTCCTAGACATCCTCACTTCATCAGCTTCGATTGTTGATGAAATTCACTATTTAGGCAAAGTAATGATAAGTAGTTGATTTAATTACGATATTTACTGAACATCCCCTGCCTCAAGGACTTCCAACTCTCATCCCAAACACGCGAAATCCGCTGAATCTCCGTAAAAATAAGTTAGATAAATATTAATGTCCCTCAACCGTAGAAGACTCCCCCAGTGTCTCCCGTTTCCAGTTAAACTAAGTGAGAGAGTGACCCGTACTTTGTTGCCCCCCCCCCCCCCCCCCCCCCCAACGCCCGGCAAGAATATATTGATAGTCGGCTCAAAACTCCATTAGGGTCGGCGCAGTATTCTCTCGTAAATACGAAAATGCTATCCCATTATTTACTGGTTAATTGGATTAATGAGACTCGTTATTCCAGGAGGGCACTGCATCCTCCTAGGGGTAGGATACAGCCGGGGCATGGGATACGAGGGCCAAAGGACGTTATACGTAAAGAGGTGGCTAGATAGAATGAGACAGAGAATCCCCAAGTGGATGGGGTAAGACCGTCGCGTGGACAAATACCACGTCCAAGTGTCGGGTGCACGTAGAACCCACAATCGTTACCGTCAACCTCCCAAAACCGGCAAAACTTTTGTCCATTCAAATTATCCATATAAATTACAAGTACCGAAGTAACTATTTTTCTATTCTTACCGCATAGCATTCGTTAAAATGAAAAATCATTAATTCTCGTGGTATGTCTATATATGATGTTGTAATGCCATCAGAAGACTCTCAGAAGAGCATTTAGCAGGTCGTTATTTTATATGGTGATGGCATGTAGAATTCAGGGAAGTCGACTTCTTGAATGTAACTGACAGGTGCATTAAATGCGACACAGTGGTATCTGTACACGTGGCAACCTGCCATATCGCATAGCTTGCCAACACTCGTTTTATACCAAACCCATACCCATCGGTTATCATATAAGGTGCAATGCACGACTATATACGCCTCTAACCCGTCGTCATTACCTTCGACGTTAAGACATACTTAAACTGTTTCTTCTCATTTTTTTTTTTTATTTCACTTCATATAAACTCATTTATTTTCGCTATGCTGTACCTCCCAAGTTAACATTTATAGCTCACCGAAGTGGACGTACGCGTGCAGAATTTTTACATCAAATGACATCTGAAAGAACTCCGTGACAGAGTCAATGAGTAATCAAATCATTAATTTAAATAAATTACAACCCGAGGTGAGGGAGAGAGTAAAAAATTCCACTCGGTCGTTTTGGGGCAACAGTCGAGGGGACTCTCAAAACGGAGATTCATTAATCAGGACTATTGTACCTAAAGTCAAGCCATGGAGTTGCCATTATTATATTCGAATGAAATTAATGAGATACACTGAAATACACTTGAACTTGGGACAATTGCCAAATGATGAATTTTCCAGCTTCTCTTTAACCCCCCAAAAAAATATCCTCCCAATATTCAATTGGCATTGAAGCCCTCCCCCGCGGCTAGCAGACGCCCTCGAAAAGGGGTATACACGTGTAGAAATAGAAATCCCAGAATATAATGTAAGTCGGTATGAAGGGGGCGCCAGTGTCCGCCACATATACTATATTCACTGTCCACAAACTGGACTCGGGTGTGTGGAAATACTGGTGGGTGGTAAAGATGGCGTCTAGAGAGGGAGAGAGAGAGAGAGAGAGAGAGAGAGAGAACAGACAACTACCCCAGGCCCCCTCCATCCGGGGGTTGTGAGAGTCGGTTATGATAAGGCGATGCTTTAATGACAGCCAGTGTAACCATGGTTACGGACGTATAGGGGCTGGCCAGTTGAGCGCCGACGCCGAAGCCGCGACTCTCGCGACGCCCGGCGTCGGTCAGTCCTGGACGCCAACAGAAGAGGGGCATCGAGCGGCCATTCTAGTGGACACCCGCACCCTCACCCCCAACCCCCCCCCCCCCCTCTCCCTCCCCCCCGCCCCGTCGGGGAGAACGAATCATTCCTATTTCCATCTCTGTCTGTTGTATAAAGCCACAGCAGAGGCTAGTTGCGCCAGCGCATACCCTTGGGGTTATCCTGTATATCCGCCGTCACCGTCTCATCCCTTCCCATATATTCTGTCGTTCTTCTCCCTGTCTCTTATGCCCCATACAGCCCCCCCCCCCCCAACCACCCACCCCCTCTCCACCTCCTTTCTATCGCACATCCACCCATTTCGTCCATACCAATACATACATTGTACATTGTACAGAGACTCAGTAACAATGGAACATTATCCACCTTGAAGCATACAGCGAGAATACAAACCCTTGGTGAGGATGGAAAGGCTATTCTCGAATTGACAATGCCATTTGCAAATTACAGGATGTTAAAATGTAAATGGTGAATTTGGTATTGACGATGTTGGGGTTTTTGGTAACGTTGATGAAATGAGTGAGAATAATGCGGATGAATCTTGAGAGTATGAGGGGGATTGGGTGAGTATTCTTGACCAAAATTATTTTCCTTGGATGCCTTGGTGAGGGGAAAAGAATACCCGTGATTAAATGATCCGTGAATTTGGGCTTGCGCTTCTTCACCTGTTGGCCAAATCGCTCGGATTGCTGAGTTGCGAGGTCAGGCTTTCATGGTAGGAGTGGTTGGGGAAAGGTTTAAAGCGTTTTACGGAGAAAGGATGAAGATCAAAGGATGGTCTCGATGAGAGATGCGCACGCCATCTAGGAGGGTGGAGGAGGAGGGATCTTAGATAGGTCGACCGCAATAATTTGGCTGTTGGCTGTACCATGGAGGTTAGATGGTATACTGGGAGTGGAATATTTGGTGGATCCATTCTCCCCAATTACAGACTTCAATATTGGACATTGTAAAGCCTTCGTCATCTCTAAAAGTTTATTTATATCACCTACGCTGATAGTTTCAATTGCGAGAGAGAGCAATAGCCAGACGCCACCTGTCGTCACTTCCGCAAGTTATCCTCTCACATCATAATATTTACAAGCAATTCCCAAGATTTCCAATGTAATCTCGTCCCTCAACGTCCGAATCGCGCACAGACCCCAAGTATGACGATTTCTGAGCACGGATGGAGCAATCCCAGGCTTGAGAGTATTCCAGAAACGGAAACACAGGGGATGTTTACGGGAACGCAAACACACTGGGACCTGCATTATGGATGCAACGGAGTGGACTCCTCCCTGGGCCACGCGTTTGCCCGTATGTATAAATCCCCCCCTCGCCCTCCTCCCTCCCCCTTTCTACCCCTGCTCTCCTTCCCGTACAGTGCCCCGCCATGCGAGAGATAGTCGAGCTCCCCCATTCCCCTCCTGGCATTTATTTATAATCAAATTCCGTGTATATACTCGAGTTAGGATACCGACGATGCACAGGGAGAGCGCCAGGGCTTGAATTTCTATCCGATCCCCGTACGTGTGTATGCCAGGGTATGAGAGGAGCGAGAGAGAAAGAGGGATGGTATAAAAGGGGGATGGGCTTCACAACTGCGGAGGATTTACTCAAGCCCTCCCAACCCAAACCCCCTCAACCCCCCCCCCCTCCCCCCGCACACCTCTTTTTTGTTCCTTTAAAACCAGGAAAACCCTTAGTCCATTCCTTTCCTACTACGGGTGACATGCCCTACTCTCCCGCAAAATTCCACTCACTGGTCAATTTAAAAATCAATATTGACGGAACAACTGGGAGATCCTTTATTTATTGTGGACGAGGGTTTGTTGAATTTCTCCCCCATTCTCGTGAGATGAATGATGTATTTCGAGATGATGATGTCATTCTTTTAACGAAGGTGTTCGGGTTGTCTTGACTATGATGATTATGTAGGAATTATCCTACTATTATGAATGCTGTCGACAAGGTCAATATTGCAATTTGATTTAATCAGCTTGTCATCATGGAAGCAATCATCAATGTCGATTTTGATGATTGGGTAATTTATATGTAACGACTGGGGCTGTTGATGCTGCTGATGATGTTGAATCAGCACCTAATTTGGTAGTTGAAACGAATGGTTGTTTTTGAAATTATGTTTTACTTTACTTATGCGACCTTTATCGCCCATTATGAGTGACCAGATGAAGAGAATCATTAATGAATTAAATTACGAAGAAAGATCGAAATCACACAGTATATTTATTCTGATACAGCTAGTGCAGAATAGTTTGCCAGATCATGGAAATGCACTGAAGTTTCAGTTGCAGATTTTATCAGCCTCAGAAGGTTCTTCGGCTGCGTCAGAGACGACGTTTCGAGGTTTCCCGAGTAAAATCCGAAGAATTGTTATTCAAACATTCGATAATCTAGCTCCACATGATCCTTATAGGCAGGAAAAAGGATAATACCAGTGAAGAAAGATGCAGGCAATAATTTTCTCTCACTCAACTTTAAGATCTTTTCAAAGGAAGCTGTCTTGGTAACGGCCTCCCGAATCTCCTGCATATCACACACATTTATTTCCACTGTTTTGGCATCCCAACGTTGTACCATGGCGTCGTCATTGGCCGGCTAAAAAAGAGAAGCAATAACTGAAAGAGAATTTCACCGAGGGTGGATCATGAACGTTCACCATTGGCCGACCAGTCATCTCGTCTGTTACGGTCATATCATTTTTCTTGATCGTAGCGCGTGTGTCTTGGCATCTGGGGTCCGCCGAAAATCCTCCGAGGGTTGGACCCTCCATAGCTGACTCTCGCATCTTTCTGGATACGCCTATATGTGACCCCAGTGTGTCCGCAATATATATACCACGGTCATCTCTGAACACCCACCATTATTGACGATCAATCGTGAAAAACGAGAAGAATTCCAGGGGATGGGGAATGGTTCGTCGTTTTTCTTTTGCGTGATGAGAATCCTGGACGGCTCCGGGGTGGTGGGAAAATAAGAGAATCCTGGTTGAGACGTGGAGCTGGATTATTAATATTTGTCTTAGTGGAGTGAGTCGAACCCCTTTCGGAAATCATAAATATTGCCTGAGTCGTGTCGAGTGCTTTTGTAAGACAGAAAGGACTGGAGGGCTGTAATTTCCTGTCCATCAACGGAGGCTTCTCATATTGATGGGTGTCAATGTTGATTTCAAGAGGGAAGGGTTTATAACGTCTTCCCTTCATGGCCAGATAATAAATCGATCGTCAAATGGGAATTATCTAATGCGTTTTCCAGATTGAAATTCAATGAGAATGAGTTCATGTAATGGACTGCAATAGAGCATCCATCTAAATTGCTACTTGAAAGCTAATTTCATAAGTGCTTCACAAGTATCAACTTCTTCTAAGCCTGCGAGGATAGTCATCTTCGCGGAAATATCTGCATCACGGACATCATATTTCAGAGAGTCCAAGCTCCTGATTAAAAATCCAGTACGCTTATCCCAAAAACCCAATGCGTTCTTCATTCGGACGTTCAAAATAAGACAGTCAACCTCTCTCCCATGTCACCAATTTCCTCAGCATTCTCCAACAACTAGAATATCTGCTAGCTTTAGAGCCTTCAAAGAAGAATGACCTCATCCAATGGATTACAAAGCCAGCTTCATCATCGCTTCACAAGTATTAAGTTGTTCTAATCCTGTACGACTAGCCATCTTGACAGAAATTCAAGACAGACATCATATTTCATGCAGTCCAAGTGCTTCATTGAACATGTAATTTTGCTACCCCAAAAAATTAATCTGCATTTTTCATTTAGATATTCAAAAAATAACAATCAACCTCTCTCTCTCTCATCACTAATTCCCTCACCATTCTCCAATAATTGGAATATCTGCAAGCCTCAAAGCCCCCTTAGAAGACTGAAATCATCCAATTCATTTCAGAGCCAGCCTCACCATCGCCTTCCAAGTATTAACGTTTCTGACTCTGCAAGCACAGCTCTCCTTACAAAAATCCATCATGGCCATCATATTTCAGCAAGTCCAACCTCCTAATTAAAAATCCAATCTGCATAACCCATAAAACTAAATCAGCATTCTTCATTCCGACATTCAAAAAATGACAATCAACCTCCCTCATACATCACCAACTCCGTCAACATTCTCCAACAATTGGAATATCTGTCAGCATCAAAGCACTCGCTTCCACTACATCCATTTCAAAACTATCGTGCCAGTGTCAAAAGAACACATCCCTGAAAAAAAAAAACACCTGAAACCAGGATGAAGCGGGAGTTAGAATTTACTGTTAAAACCCAATATGTCCATCTTCGGGTTATACGAGTGAGAGTGTAGGAGGGAAAACGAAACATAGACTGGGCCGAACGCTCTCGGCCGCCGCGCAAACAGATCAATGCTCTGCGTTCCAATATAAACAGTATTATTGAAACAAAGCGGCCGGGATGGTGAAGAGAGT
>JAPYZN010002641.1:0-11881 GCA_030522865.1 Psyttalia lounsburyi | reverse complement strand
CTTTTTTTCGTTTTCAGGGATTGAAATCCCCACGAAAAAGCTACCTTTTCATCCCCGCGCACCCCCCCTGTTACAGTACCGACCGAACATCCTTAAGGAAACAATGCAATCATATAGAGATCCATACACTATTTTCATTTTTCTTTATATTTTGTGTGGATCTTCACCTTACTATTCTATCCCTTCTTTTTTTATATCCATTTCTACATATGATAATATCCACAAACCGTGCCTCTCGAATACCACCTCCCCTATCAATAAAAAGAAAACAAAACGAAAATTCCCTTTCAACAATTCTTATCGTCAAAAATCTGAGTGACAAAAAAAACGTGGAAGGCGTCCGGTGGCTGTCACCCCAGATGACGATCTGCAAGAGCAGTAAAGCACCACACAAAGGCGAACTATGGGGAGAAAATGGAGAGGTGTCGGTCGATCTGTATCTCGATGTCCCCAATCGGCTGGTCGTTCGCTGCGTAACTCTAGGAAGCGTGAAATAAAATTTGACAGATCGCAGGCAGTACCGACACCTCGAAGCTAGGACTCGGAATAAATGTGGGTAGAAAGATAACTCTGATTGAAAAAAGTGGTTTTTGACTCGTGGGATTATATCACTCACCTTCGGCTCGTGATATAAACCTCCCACTCGCCAAAAACCATTTTTTTTCACTTGTTACGAAACATACTATTTTTTTCTCTCTCCAATACGATTTTATTATTTTATTTCGTGAAATAAATTGACGAACTATTGCTGGATTATTTTATGCTAATTTATGTTTGCTGTTCAACATGTTAAAATTGGACGATCTAAAAAAAATTGCGGAGAAAGAAAATATTTGTTTGCTTTGTCATTCTTCGATTACTTTCCATTTTTTTCAAAATATTTGTCGCGAGACTCATTCTTTTGATTACAATGCGACCATTCCACTTCGCAAAGTGCAGTATTATTCTTGGTTGGTAATTTTTGCCGTGGGAAATTGCTTACATTGACGATGACATAATATAATAGCTAAAAATATCGATCATTTGTTTCGAAGATATTCTACGTGAAACTTGTTTGCTTAACATCTCAAAACCGTCTGGTGCATTTTTTTCAACATATCTATGTTAGTACCATCTCTAGTGGAATATAAAACTTGTTGTTCAGAAGGTTAGAGATATTGTCACGTTTCTACTGTTTGTGGTCGAAATTCGCTTGTGTCCATTAGACTACAGTTAGAAGTCGGAAAAACTTTCCAAACACGGATTACTAGCTAGGATTTTTAAGCTATACTTCTATATCCAATTTCAGTTCAACACGTTTCGAATTTTCGTAGATGGAACCATTTATTCGAAATTCTTAGGAAGAAAAGTAACGCATCGTGGAGACCCTAATAGGGATTGAAATCTTTACTCTGTCCTCTTTACTTGTTAACATGGTGCACATAAGACGGCGAAAAGCAATGCTGCTCTTACATCTACAGGGACCTACTAAAATAGGAAATAGTGGAAGAAAGGTAAATTACTAATGAAATGTGAAGGATCATGAAAGATATAGTATTACTAGACAATAATATGCAAAATGGCATATCGTATATTGTTTTCAGTTTCATATTCCAGGAAAGAGTAGCTTTTGAGGTTTATTCAGAAGCTTCAACCGATAGAATTGGCAGAAATTTTGAGGAAAAAGAAGCACATAGTTCGCACTATTGTATGCCTTCTGTCGTTTGTCTTCTGACGCACGACTTGATTTTTTAGGATCTAAGAATTTGATTTTGGTTTAATTAACATAGAAAAGAATTTGAAAATAATGCAATAGTCACAGCGACACCTCGCGGAGCCATACTCACTGCAGTCATTTCTTTGATAATAATACACTTACCATTTTCCCGATCCACTTTTAACATTTCCTTGGCCCCTGGTGTCCAGGTTTTTCACGCGCACCCCATTTTATACAATTCTCTTTTATCTGTTACAACCTTCCGGCGCCCCATCGCACTAGCGTGCCACAGTTCCAAAGCGCGTAACTCCCTCGGGGTACAAAAGCGCTCGGCCTCCTTAGTTCCAACCCGACACCTTTTTACAAATACATCACACGCCCTTCTGGTCCTATAACTATACCATAACACATTCAAGCGATCGTTCACATGTACACTATCCCCAGTTGAATATTACACTGTAGTGGGTGCCACATTTGCCTAAGCACATCAAATGCTCGGGGCCACTTGGTTCCCAGTTCACTTGGCAGGTACTTAAGCTGCCTCGGAGCGAGCACCCATTGAGTTCATCGAATGCGCGATATGCCGGTGGGGGGTGAACACGCAACCCTACTAGCCCGCGGGCCATTTCTGGAGGATCCAGCAATTGTGATATCATTTTTTTTATGCACTTCACACTGACCCGTCTGGCTCTTCGTTCAGGGTAAATCGCTTAATCTATGATCATAGTGGTCGTTTCAGAAACACATGAATACGTTGAGATACGTATAAGACATTTGATCGAGTGACAGCTGTCCCTGCATCGCAAACTAAATTATATCCTCAAAGACATCGTTAATCTCTATTTAGATTGTATCAGCTGTATGATGCAAAGGTTTTTCCCTCTACATGAGGGTTTCCAATGTCGTATGTGTGAACAAACATACGAGCGCATTGTCGAAGTGCAATCATTTTTTTTTCAAACATCAGATTTTATCTGCATACGGTTTGATCGTGATTATAAGTGAATGTTTTTAATACTTGACACATGTCTATCAAAGTTCAAAACAGATGGAAATACATTGTCTCAACTCATGATACTTATCTCTTTTAGGAACATACCATTGATTTTCCATGAAAATGGTAGTGAGCATCAGCTAGGAAGAGAGCATTTTCCGATGTTCTGATGTCTGATACCCTGAAATATTGCGGGGAGTTGAGGAACGATCATAGAAATATAAATTCATAAGATGAATAACCCCTTCAACTCAATCTAGAATAATTTTTAAGTGTTCGGAGCTCAGCAGCACGAATAATTTAATTGGATTCTTACTGCCAAATTTCAAGTCGCAACTATTTAAACTCTTGTTTTTTTGAGATTACTAATTCAACAAACAATTTAAATATTTCTCAATAATTATTGTGATCCAATGGTCTTTTGTAGAGTAAATCATGTACAATATGAATATTCCATGCGTTTAGCAAAAAATTATATAGAATATTACATTGATATTTACTTAATACACTTACATTCTAAAATTTTCAGGTCGCGTTTTTTCCCAGTTAAAACTGAGTATTTGTTACTAATATAAGGCGAAAAAGAAATATCAACTTCTTTATTATTCAATTTGCCTAAAATTGTTATAGGATCATAAGCTATCTCATCCGATAATCGCACTTACAGTCGCTTTTCAATTAATGCCTTTTGTCAGTGCGTAATTTGCTTGTACTCGCAGTGTCGCAGCATGCTCATGAATGAACCGTTATATACTTCGAGTTCTTTCCTGCTTCTGGGCTTCTTTGGTCTTCTGGACTAGAATTTCTCAACTCTTAGTTTGAAGGCTGAAAAACTTAGAAGGTTAGTCTATCATTATAGGTAAAAAACCATTTTTTTTTTGCATGTCTTTATGTACCTATTACATTCAAAAGTCTTGTTTAAAAACTGAGAAAGCAAAATTTCAAATATTACCGATACTATGGGTATTTGAACTGAACGCCCATGAATAGAAGAGTCGCGGTCAGCTGAGCTCTGAGTGCGTTGTTTGCGAACCGACGGTACCTTAGCGAATAAACGACCGTCAAATACTGCTAAAACATAATACGAAATACCATTGTTTTTTCTCGAAGTTATGACACATAATTCACATGAACTGCGGCATGAAAGCATCGCGGCATCGTAGAACTTGTACGGAAAATTTGACTCTCTTTTTCTCATTACAGTAGTTTTCAAGCTGATGAGACAAATATCTGTCAGTTACTGAGTAATCGAGTTGAAATTAGAGACTCAATTCGATGGAACATTTATCTAGGCACCAAATTTCAGTTTATATCGCTAGGTTAAAAAATAAATAGTGTTCACAGAGAAACACGGTCGCGAAAATGGAATAAGACGGGTTGTAGTCTACCAATTCGCAAAAGTTCATGCGAGTTTTTTACGACATTATTCAGCGCTTGCATTTAGTAGTAACAAAGAAATATCTATTCAATTTTGATGTTTCAGAATATTATTTAAGCAGCTATCCAGCATTTCAAGAAAGGGCCGAAGAAACTGTTGAGTATAATGTATACGGATCATTTTTTAATTTGTTTCCCGAGTCGAATATGTGGTTCTCTCTAATCCTACTTTGCATTTATGTTATCCTTTTGAATCCTTGGACTTTTTCAGATCTATCTGACCCTATAATGCTCCGATATCTTCTAATAACTATTTAGGATTGATGAGGCCAGAACTCCCTTATTTTCCGCATGCCCATGAATTCGTTTTAGTTCTGCTGAAGTTTCCTAGAACCACTGGAGGTCGAGATAGCCCGGTTAAATTCCATTATCACTATTTTTAACATATACACTGCTCTTGCTAAACGGTTGAAATATCGAATGTAGAGAGTCATTTAGGAAGGGAGCAGATGTCGAAGGGCGTTAGAGAGGGTTATATAACGGCTAGACAGATACATCCTGACGAATTTATTCGGGAAAATCCTGAGAAATTCCTTAGTAAATTCCGGTACTTCTGAGAAATTTTTTGGAAAAAATCTGTGAAAATTTATTAGGAAACATCTTGAGAAATTTTTGCACACTTCTTGCGCAAATCTTCACTTTGCACATATTGTATAATTATACTCGTGCCTCGCCTTCGAAATGTGTAGCACCTCGCTTGCGGCTAGGTGGAACTCCAGTTTAGAGCCCGAAACGTTGAGGAACGAAAAAAGTCAGGTCCAAGACCCCTCCCCTCCGCGGGGCCAGGTCCTAACTTTCATTGACTTTCCTCTTTTTTTTTATTTCTTAGATAAATTTAGTGTTTTTCTTCAACGATGGGGCACAAACACAAGAAAAGAAAGCACGAGGATCGTGAGGAGGGTAAATCCCTTCGGAAAAAGATGTAGGAACTTGATGGAAAACTCAAACGCCTGTTGGAGGTTATGGCCTCGGCATCAGGAACGGCGATTAAGCTGGAGTGGGTACTGACTAGTTTTCTGGATACAGCACGCAATATGCTACTACCTTGGCAGCAGCACTGAAAGGACTAGACATTGATGTCACTGCAGTACTGGTTAGTTGAAAAAATCAAACGTTTTTGCTCGTTTCTATAACTGACCAATTGTCCCGAATCCATCGGTATTCGATAGATCTGCGCTAAATGGTTGATCCGTAATATCTTTATTCACAATAATTACTTTCATAATCTGTTGGTCCCCTCCCCCCTTTATTAGTTCAAAATAAAGGCTGGCAATTTATAGAAAAAATGGTATATTCTCTGAACATTTATGAATATTTCAATCTCGAAGACGAGACTCTAGTATAATTGTACGATCGAATCAACTTACCTGTAAGTGAAGTTCGATCGTGATTATACGAAGAGTCTCGTCGAGAGATTCAGTCCCACTCCACTTATTCTTCCCATCCCTATCAATTTTTTCTTCTACACTTGCTGTCTCTAAACTAACGAAAGTTAGGACCGACCCCACGGAGGCGAGAGACCTCGAACCGGACATCTTTCGTTCCGCGCTCTGAACTGTGGTTCCATCTAGCCGCAAGCATGCTACTATAAATATTCAAATCTCTCGACCAGACTCTTCGCATAGTCAAGATCGAACTTTACTTACAGGTAAGTTCGTTTGATCGTACAAAAAAATAGGGTTCGATACTCTCGGCAATCGTTTTTTTTTTCGGCTGGTGCTATAAATCTCCCATGAGCCCAAAAGCACTTTTGTTGATGACGCTGTTGACGGCATTTAACGTACATCGTCCTTTCTGTAAACCATATTAATTTTTAGCTAGTAGTGGCTCAATGGCGGAATCTATTCTTTGGTGAACAATACTTTCGAGGATCTTACTAAAGGTATCAAGCATGCAGAGGGGACAATATGACGATGGTTCATCCGGTGGTTTCTTTCACTTTTGCAGCAATACCAAGCTTTGTTGTTTCCACGTGCTAGAGAAGATGGCCCGCTTGTAGACAATCATTGTAGATGTCTGATAACTGCTTTGGCATCGTATGTATGTCTGATTTGAGCGCGACGTTCAGGATTCTATCAAACCCAGATGCTTTTGTGTTATCCACTTTTTTGTGCGCGTCCATCAGGTCATCCACAGAAATTTTTGGTGTCATCATCACTTCCTCTTGTTGTTCACCAAGCGGATAGTATGCCGGATGTTGCGGGAACAGCATCTCTATAGTTCTCCAGCATTGATTTTTGCAACATTTTATGGCTTTGCTGAGGCTCGGACGTGCCGTTTTATACCTTGTCTCTAAAACCTGAAAGTTAAGGTTTTTCCAGTCACACTGAGGTAATGTCCTAACTGCATCACATTTTTTCTGCATCACGGCGAAGGTGTTGTTTCACCAGGACACCGCTGTATGTCGATTTGCGGTTCATTTCCTCGGCATGGTCACAATGTTGCTCATTGCGTTCTAAGCGGCCTGCAAGGACAGCACTGCTTCTATGAAATTCTCGAGTACGTCTGTTATTCCGAGAGCAGATTGAAAATCACTCCTGACCTCGTTGAAGCGAGAACATCCACAAAATATATGCTTCCGCCCAGTCTCATGTAGGTAGGGCACTCCACGGAATTTTCATGTTCAAATTTATGCAGATATGCCCGAAAAGACACATGTCCTGACAAGAACCACGTCAAGTAGTAATTGAGGTGTCCATGAGTACGGCTTACCCAGGCATCATTCTATGGGATCAGACGATGTGTTCATCTACCCTTGGACGAATCGGTCCACTGCTACTGTCATCAGCTCAAGCTCTTTCGTCTCACCTCTTCTGTGAGCTTTTCGGCTTTTCGACGTTCCGATCTTCTTAGCTGGTTCAAAGATCTTCGCTTCTTCGCGAATACCTCTATGGGTAGGAATCCTGGAGTACCACACACTGCATTCTCTAACACCGTGCATTATACGGTGGGCACTGTCAATGCACTTAATTGATAAACGGATGTTATCTTACATCGCGCTTGCTACAGTTATAGTACGTACCCCCAGATGGGAATAGCACGTGTGAGCACTGAAGTAATCACTGAGGACAATAGTGCTCATCTGCTTTGCTTTGGTCCCCCGATATTAGGTATGAGACGTGATATAACGGCTATAACACCAGATACCTGGGTTCCAGCATGCTCCACTTGTTGCTTGAACCTCAGTCGTGAATCGATCATCAGCTTCAGATATGGAATGAATGGCTGAGAAGTGATTTCACATGACCCGACTTGGAGCGTGATCGTCTCGACCTTCTTTCTGCTGGTGATCAATACTGCTTCCGTTTTATGTCCCGCCAGGTTTAGACCAACTGAGTCCATTCAGTAGCCGATCATTTCAAACATTGTATTGAAGCTTCATCTCTTCGAGGTTTTTCTAACGATGACTATGGCCACGTCGTCTGGAAATGCCACAAGCTGAGTAAGGCCAGTGCGGTTTCAGGTTCAGCAGCCCGCCAAACACTTTTCCACAGAAGAGGAGCCAGCCCCGAGGCTTGGGGCACTCCTCGTATTACTTTGTACTTCTTGGGCCCTGACTCCGTGTCATACTTAAGGATCCTTCCGGTGTAATAGCTGTTGATCATTCTCGGCAGGTAACCAGGTATGTTGAGCATTTCAAGAGCCTCAATGATACAGTTCCATGTGGCTGAGTTGATGGCATTCTTAACAGGAGCCCTGCGAGGCCTTCGCATAGCTGGGGTGTCCCGTCCACTTTTTCCCTCTTCAGGGCGAGCAGAATATCTCCGGTTATTATACGCCGAATCTTATCGACGCAGTCGGCCTGTTCTTCGGAAACTTCCTTACCGGATCAAGTATGTCGCAGTATCGTGCTTTCTCTCTAGGACGTACAATCAGCGCATCAGGTGTTAGCACTGATCTCCAAGGGGTATTACTTCTCTCTTTTTTCTTCGTCCTCTTCATGTGCGGTAGCTCCTAAGAGACCTCGCTTCTCTCCTTCTCAGTCTTCCCATTTTTCTTCTTGTGTTTGCTCTCCACTAGCCTCCACTCCTGTTGTGCAGGTGCATTAGTGGGTGGCATGGTCTCCTTGAGGGGTATTTGCTGCCTGGGCTTCTTCTGGGAAATGGTCGACAAGTCCTTCGACCATTTCTTCCTCAAACCTTTGCGGATTTCTCGATCACTCTTTACGACTTCTAATTCCTCGATCTCTGAGTACTTCGTCGGCATGTCTGAGTTCAGCTGAGACCGCGGCGAGGTCAATATCGCTGTGAATTTCGCTGCATCGGAGTAAGTTCCATGTGATTCAGGATTTATCCGTTCAGAGAAGCCTTCATTCATCGATCTAAGGCGCTTGGCAGAAGTCTGAAAACTTTTCGCAAGCTGTCGCATACATTCATTAATGGATCACTTGTTTCTTTCTGTAGCCTGTGATACCAGATCATCAAGGAGCTTATCATGACGATCCCATGTTTGCTTCTAAGTTGTTCCTTCATTTGGAGCACTGAGTGCTGTCCGCCGTTGAGTCTGAGACCCTCCCTCACTTGTAACATCTGAGGCCAGGGGTCAACCTTTCTCGAGAGTGTTGATTGACTTCTTCCACAATCCCTGGAATCTACATCAGGCACTAGGGCTTTCACCCGATCGGAACTGATGGCAGGATTAGCCTCTTTAGTTTTGAAGTCTCTCGACCACGATAAGGTCCCTAGAAGGGGCGCGTATGTAAGTGTGTGTGCGCGCGTGGCTATGTGTGTTTTTTTGTCTGTTGGGTCTGCATGTTGGTCTGCATTTACGCGCGACCACCTGAGGGAGGAAACTGGTGCTTTCCTCCCACAAGTGAGGGTGGGACTCGGACATTATCTGACAATGCCCAATAAACTCCAGTCAGACATTTCCACTAACCTTCCATCCCCTCGCGGGATCGCCTTTCGGTAATATTTCGCGAGGGGGATCTTAGTTGTAGTTCTTCCTCTACTCACAGTTAACACATACCGCCTTCTCCGAACTCAGATGTTAAGGGTGGGATGGACGTTCTGGTAACTTTTCCTTTTATTAAGATCTTTTCTGACGTCGCTCGTTTTCACAGAGCTCCTTTATGATGTTCGTCAAAAAGTCGCTTGTTACGACTCAGGCCGTCTCTGATAACAACATGGCTTTCACTCACTTCTCCGGTCGGATGGTTCTACTGATGGTAGACTCCCACTCTAAACGCCTTGGTCTCAAATAGGCCAGGCAAAAAAGACATGCTCCGCGTTCTCATTAATATGTATACACAAAGGGCAATCCGGAGAGCCCTCATGTTTGAATTTATGAAGATACACCCGGAAACACCCATGTCCGGAAATCATCTGTGTTACGCAATAGTTAATCTCGCCGTGTTTGCGACTCACCTACGATCCTACCTGCGGGATGAGGCGGTGCGTCCATCTGGCGTCCAGCGAAGCGTCCCAGTATGGCTGCTATCGCTCCGTACTCTTATGCCTCACCGCTGACCTAAGCTCGGATGAACTCAGTCCAGGTAATCCTTTCCGTTGGTATATGTATCTTTGTTTCTTGGCTAGTACTTCCATCGGCATCATTCCGGTTATTATGGATCTACTCTCGGTGTCGTACTTGAGGATCCTTGAAAATTCTCGGTGAAGTCATCATCCACCATACACCGCAGATACTCAGAAATACCAATTTTCTCATGAGCCTTCATAATACGGTCCCACTGCGCTGGGTTGAAAGCAATCCTGATATCTAATGTTGCTACTAGATGGTACTTCTTCGTACCTACGAGCCAGTGTTCCTCCGAGATCGCATCTCTGGCTGTATCAACAACCAAACTGATGCCATCGAGTGTGAATTGACCTCTCTGGAAGCCCTACACGTTGTTGGTTAACAGTGGTTCACCTGCTGCGTTTATTTTCTGTGGGTGATTCGCTTGAGGATCTTGCCAGCTATTTCGAGTACGCAGAGGGGGCGATAAGATGAAGGCTCTACTAGTGGTTTCTTCCCTTTCGAGAGAAGCACCAGCCTCTGCTGTTTCTACATCGCAAGCATGGTGCCCTCGCAGAGACTCTCGAGGAATACCATCCAGACCGGAGGCCCTACAAAAGCTCGAACGGAAAGAAGGATTTATCGCCCATTCGACAGATGTTATTTGCCCGTTACTTTGTCTATTATTTCTGTTTTGCTCTATTTTATTACCACCAATTTCATTGGTAATTAGATTACTAATGGTAGTTTATCAATTATCATATACTGTGAGATATAAAATAATATGAATATTTTTTATGTGACATACAAAGGTAAAAATAATTGGCAAATATAAAAAAAATTATTTTTTTAATGAAAATACATTTTCGGAAAAATTATAGTAAGAGAATAAAAAAGTAAATTAAGTAAAGTAAAGTAAAGTAGTAGTAAATTATAGTAAGAATGTACTCGATCGATTAACACAGAACTTTATCCGTAAGTATGGAACCATGTTATAAATTAGTAACCAGTATCTCAGATCTTCAATCCAAGTTGGATGCGTACCATGAGCTTTCATTTGAAGAAACACTAAAAATGAAAATATCTCGCGAATTATGAGTGAGCAAGTAATCACATTTTGATTCTTCCAGGTAAAGGGCATCAAGACAAACTTTTTGAGTGGCAAGACAAGTCAATTGGAGCAGTAGCTTAGGACATATGAAAGAAAACAGTTTTTCTTGAAAAGTGAATAGTTGCGAAACTACTGATTCGATTCAGTTTATTAGCAATACAGATCTGTAGAACCATACATATGATAAAATCACAGCGAATTTCCCTTTTCTATCCGAATCCTCTAGGGAGGTTTCGTGGATGGAACTTTGCTTCCATAACAACGAAAAAAATAAATTATTACCGCAAGGACCCTTCTTATATGGAAATGTTATGATTTAACCGACACTATGATAACGGATATTTTGGCATCAAAAAAATTCATTTCGGTGAATCAGTTTTTGAGATATTGAGGAAAAAAAATGTAACTTGCTGTATCTCGAAAAATACTCAACCGATTGAGCTGAAATTTAGTCAGATTAATTCCATGTTTAGCCTTTTCGCATGTATATGTAAACATTTATTGAAAAAATAAATTCGTATCGAGAAGGTAACAAAACAAACTTCCAGACATACGTACATTTTCTAAACACATAATTTATTGCTGTTATTTATGATATTCTATATCATCTAAAAACAAAATCATGAGATACCTAAATAGTATATTTCCGGCCTGTCGTTATGGGGTTTGGTGACTCGCGTGGTTGGCCGCCTCGCCTACGGCTCGGCTCACCAAACTCCACGCGAGTAAAAAACCCCATAACGATAGCCCAGGAACGATATTTCTCCGTAGTGATTTTCACTTTTTCAAGTTCGGGCAAGGGCCCATACCAATCCCCGAACGAGGAAAAGTAAAGAGCAGTACGGAAAAGTATCGATCACAAAGCTCATTCGAAAGTAAAAAATGGTTAATTTTGATACGATCACGAGACGGTTGCTTTGCGGTCGTGGGCAGTTTATAAATAAATACCTTATGCTATAATCCCACGCGTGTAAAAACACTTTTATTGTGAGTATCAAACCCTATTTTTCACCATAATGTGTGTGGAGTGGCTTTGTGCGGGAAGCGTGCGTAAAATGTCACTTTACACACAGGGTGTCGAAATAGTCTATTATGCCATAGGTGCCCGTAATCACGCGATTCTAACCTCGCTTCGCTCGGTTAAATCGCGGATTACGGGCACAATGACATAAAATATTGTATGGAA
>JAPYZN010002640.1:0-21331 GCA_030522865.1 Psyttalia lounsburyi | reverse complement strand
TATTCAGTCCGTGGGCAGGGTATTATGACCGCGCAGCGGTCATAAAACGTTGCTTCATGGACTGAGTACCAAAAACCACTTTTTTCACGAGTTACGAACTAGTATATTTCGTAACAAGTGAAAAAAAAATGAAAAACCACTTTTTTCACGTGTTACGAACAATATTTTTCATCTCAATGTGTCGGAAAAGTTACTTTTCGGACACAGCGTGATGAAATAGTATATTTCGTAACAAGTGAAAAAAAATGTTTTTTGGCGAGTGGGAGGTTTATATCACGAGCCGAAGGCGAGGGGTATAATCCCACGAGTCAAAAAACACTTTTTTCTCGAGTTACGAACATAATTATTCATCTCAATGTGTCGAAAAAGTACTTTTCAGTCACTCGACGCGAAGCGTCGAGTGACTGAAAAGTTAGTTTTCCGACACAGCGTGATGAAATAATACATTTCGATACGAGTGCGGGAAAGTGTTCTTGAGTGCGGGAAAGTGTTCTTGGGTTCGTGGGAGGTTTATGGCACGAGCCGAAGGCGAGTCATATAATCCCACGTGTCTAAAAACACTGTTCCCGCGAGTATCGAACCCTATTTTTTGACAGAATGTATACGAAGCGAGCGTTTGCACATGCGAAGTGTGCGAAAAATCTCACTTTACACGCAGTGTAAATTGAGAGTTCACATTTGACTCCCATTAAAAACATGTGTCACGTGTGCATGCGAAAAGTAGGTCTTTACGCACTCATAACACAGTACACACTACAAAATTGTATTTTCTGCTGCAATTATTAATTATTATTCATAAAATCACTTTACTGAGTAGTATAAATGACGAAGTTTCAAGAATGAAAGTGAATCATTACAGAGAACAATACATTTCTAATATCCCAACTAGACAATGGGGTTTCCTGTAGAATGAAAATAACAAAATAAAACGAAAGGTGTGAGTGACGACTCCAAGTGAACATCTAAAACTTTATTTTGAGTCCTCCATACCAAAATACATCGGTACAAAAAAAACCATATTATTTTTAAAATTGAAATGTTAAAAAAAAATAGACTCAAAGTATAAGAGGTTTAACCTTTTGTTTTTTATCTGTCATTTATAGAATAGAATTTTTAAAAAAAGAGAAGAAAAGAATCTTTTGCGAAGATTTATCTAGCAAATATCGCTTGATTCCGCTATGAAGTGAACAATGTGATATTGAACAGAGAATCTGGCGTTTGAGAGAGCCCACACAATGCTGGAAAATGTCCGGTCACTGGCACATGCCCGGAAACAAGACCCCTGTCTGTATTGAGCGTTTGTTCATGGCCTTTGTCACAAAGAAGGGTAGTCAAAGTTCGAATCCAGGTGCGAGTTCCCTACGCACTTTAATCCAAACGTTGTAATAGACTACAGTTGGTCACAATAACGACAATTGCTTTGAGCAGTGTCAATAGTAATTTATTATTTTCCCTTTTCGTTTGATATTATAAAACGTTTTTATTTTGAATTTATCAAAAAATAATTTTAATTCAAATTTCAGAAACTCATATAATTCGAGTGCAGCAATTTTCAGCAGATAAGACTCTAACGTTTTAATTGAAAATTGCATTATTCGCCGGGAAGAATCTGAGTTTTTATGAAAAAAATTTATCTGCCTGATAAAAAAAGTAGTCTTCCTCAATGTTTATCGTCAGCGAAGTAAGACTTAATTATGAGATGAATAAATATACTCAAAACTACTAAATATGCTCCAAATCAATGTGAAAATTTTCGAAGCCAGGTTGATTCACATTCTCCGACGTCAAGTTATTTTTATCTGATTTTTTCCCATGGGGACCGACAGCCGAGAAATCTTATCAAGCCGATAGATAATACATTGAAAAATCCTGGATAATAATAAATTGTCAAAAGATAGGGGCAAATAATCGACGATTGTTACTCGTTTGAATAATTAATGTGAATCGGAAGTGGCACGTGGACAAATGGTATTTGTATTCTGAGCACGTAGTGCGATAGCCACTGCTGGATATTTTTGTCCCTCAAAAATCCATCAAATTTAGCCTCCACCCTAAAACCGCATCATCTTATTTCTTTGCTTTCGTTCATTTGACAGCATTTGAGAAAGTCAAGCCCCCTCAACCCGGCTTATAAGAGTCGAGGTGCCTTGACATGGGGTTCTGAAGAGAAAAAAAATCATAAATAAGCTGAAAGATGTAAGATAAAAAAACGTGAGTGTCTGAATGGATGACTCGAGGGATAAAATGGAAAAGAGCTTTTCCGTGTTAAAGACTGGGACGGGGAGTCAAAATACCCCCGGAAATGTGGATTTTATAAGGACCCACGCGGATACCTCTCCAAACAGGTAATGATAATTTATTCAGTCGATAACAAATGATAGATCCTCACCCGAAAAAAAAATATTTCTGAGGACGTAAATTAATCATTGGTAACGTGATGAATGTCGACGCATTGATCAAATGTAATTATTGGGATGTTGGAAAGATGAAACAAACAATTTGAACGAATCCGCTAAACATTTTTTTTTTCAAATAAACTATTTTGCACGAGGAAGGCACAACTTCTCCTAGACAGTGATCGAAAGACTCAGCTATAATAAAATGAAAAGCCCTTCCTGACAAACCCAAGGGGAAAGTTTATAACACTAGAGAACAGAACGTTCCTTCAAAATGAGACACATGTCTCGGATTAAACCACTCCCGAGTTTGCAGTGCAACCGCTCATAAATGAGTCCTTCCTCAGAAATCGTTTTTTTTTTCCTGATGTCATAAATATTTGTCGATTAGTTTTTGGACAGCTGTGAAGGTATTCTCGTATATTTCAATAGTAATTATCAGACTTATGATTTCTTCCCAATCCCATTTACCCTTCGCCGTCCACGAGAGCGGAGCAAATAGACTAAAAACTCGACTTCTCGGAATGTTTCTTCTCTCCAATTTTTATCTCTCCATCATGAATCAATTGCCCCCGATAATTTTCTCGAAACGGCAGAAAAAAAGAGTTCCTGGTGAGACTCCCCGCAGTTTTTCCATTCCCTCTGTCACCTCATCACCAATTCATCGACTCCAAGAAGAACTTCGAAAAACCCTCGATTTCTCCTCGGAAGAAACCTCTATCAAGAGAGCACCTAAAAAGAAGCACCTCCAGGGAAAGAAAAAAAAAAAACAAGGCGAGGGAGTTGTACACTCGTTCATCTCCCCCCGAAAAAGGCTCTATAACACAAAATCCTCGTTTCTTCTCATCCGGATGAGTGCGCGTACTGAACTCATACGACCTCAGCAAACTCGACCGACTTGTGAACGACCGCGAATGTCGTCTGACCAAGTGCGCACCACGTGCTACTCCATTGCCAGTCAACGCCAACATGCCGGCGCGTTTAGCTCTTGCCATTTCTTCTAAAACTCCTCTTTTTATTCTCCCTTCCATTCTCATCAACGTCGCGACAGCGAGTGCCCTGACGTTTATCCGGCCTCATAAATGACGGCGAATACCCTCAAGAATATATCCCACTGTCATTTACATGTACACGTTAATCCCCCAATGGCTTGTTTAATAACTACGATATAACCGATTAATTATCATTGTCTCCTGTCTCTTATGACTCACCAGTATTTCATCCACTGCCGCATCAGACTCACCGCAGAGCACACGTAATATCCCATTTGAATATATTAACAATTGTTAAACAAATCTCATTGTTATATTCCTCATGTAAAATTTCGGAATTATAAAATGCCAGGTCGATGTACCATGCCCGCCAACGCACTCTGTCTTCAGACGCGTGGATGCTTCCCTCTTGGCTTGAATCCGAACGGTCCCTGGGAGGTCGGCACTTGGTTTTCCAAGAAGCCGAGCCACGAAAATTTTCATCCCAAACCTCTCCCACTTCGATTTCTCCTCAAGGCACCACCTCCGCCCAATATCGTCTCCTATTTCAACCCAATAATTCACACTTTACATTGAAATTGTTCTGATGTTCTCGAAGAAGAGATCGGTTAGTCGTAAAGGACACATGTTTCCGGTTATACGGTCGACTGGCTCACAATCTGCCCCCTCGGCTCGAACATCTTGAAAATTTTTCCTCCTGCACTTGAACAAATTGTGTAAAATAAAAATAAGAGTGTTGGAGTAAATTGATCAACGCGGTTGTACTTTTATCAGATTAAATTGAGCACAATGGGATGCCCGGTGTTTTCAGCCGGTTCTGGGGTAGCTTGAAGAAGGCACGTAGCATTCACAATGGTCTTGACACATCAGAGTCACTGCACTCGTCAGATTATTTGGAATTTGTTCTATTCATTTTTAATGATTTATTGAGCACCAGTTTCAGGGGGGGATTTTAACGCGAGAGGAATTTGAGTGAGAGCCGTTGTAGATCCACCAACGGCCGTAGAACGGCTAACTCTGGCCGGCTGTGTGTGTGATCACTTTAGAAGAGTTTCCCCCCTTCCATGAGCGTAGACAACCGAAGCGTTTCCCTCGGCAAACATCGGCATTGCACCGATCTACCCGACGAATACGTGCCTGGTGGTTTCCCCCTACTCGTTTCTGTTTTTTTTTTCTTTCATTTTGCCTCGTTTTTTTTCCCTCTCTTATTTTTATTTCTTCTCATTTCTGTTGGACGATGCTCCTCGTCTCTGTTCGGTAGACTGTAATGTGGCTTGCTTGCTCTTTTGCGGAGGGGCATTTGGGAACCGGTAAGACGTCCTTTGGAGGCACACGGGGCCCTAGGACCCTTTGCTGGAGAATGAGTATGCCTGTGAAAACGCCGGTGAAATGATTTGCCGGGCGATAGTATTTATTTTTTCAGGCTGAAAACATCGATAATTTTATCTGTGTTTATTTGAGTAAATCCTAGGGAGAGGAAAACATGAAGTAAGTCTGACGATTTTTTTTTTATTTACCTTCTTTTGGAGTGAAATTGCATTTTTCTTCAAGATTCCATTCATTCTTGTCAACATTTTCCTTTTTTTTTTCTTTTTCTCTGCAATAGCTTGAGAAATATATTGGATGAATGATTGTGAATGAGCTCATTGGAAAGTCGGCTAAATTTTATATTCTCGTTTCGCAGAGAGAATCCTTTGTGTCTCCCCCTTTTGTCCTTGAGATAACCCAAGTATTATAACTAGATTTAACTGTTTATGATTGTCGAATTGACGTATCAACAGATGATCCCGTCACAAGTGTTAATCGTACTGATAACGTCACTGTATTCCTCACAAATCCAGCCTTAATTCTACTTTTGTCTCCACAATTTAAGGTTTAATCTGGTGACTCGAGAATAATAAATAGATGCCAGAACACGAAGAATGCCTCATCGATTTTTACCCGAGCTACAGGGCCTCTCAACGGTCTGAGGCCCAGGGGCGCTGATCGAGAGTGTTTCTGGTCCCGAAAATACTTGCGCCAAAAAGAATAAAACATTCCACTGGTGGAGGGAGAATGAAATCACCTGCACAATGATCACGATCATCACGAGCTCTTTGTACATGTTTGTCTGTGTGAAGGTCCAATGCTTTGAGACACGCAAAGATGTGCCGCAGGTGATATTGGCCACAATCGTGTGTGCCTGCACGTGCCTGGTTCCAAACTCGGGGATTTATTTATTTATTTTTTTTTTTTTGGTATTGGCATTTCAGTGTCGAACAATGGAGAAGAGAAAATGGAGCGGAGTTCCCGTTCAATTCTGAATCTCAATAGCAGCAAACAAAACTTCTAAACGAAAAAACAGCCATGGAGCATCATGTGAACACTGTCAGGTTTCTCTCTTTAACCAACACAATGAAGAACATGAAATACATATGTATCATCTGAACCCCGTGATTAGTGTCCGCCAACGTATCCATCTCGGCGTCATCAGGATGGAAAAAAAATTCGAGGTTTTCTCTTCAGAGAAAAAAAAGAGGGGGACGTTAGTGAAGAAAAAAAAATTGTAAAACGATTTGTTCATAATTCCAAAAGGTGTGAAGAGGTTTTTGTGGTGACACTGAACAATCGATTAGTCACTCGTCACCAAGTAAGTCAGTCTGAATGACGTCTGGCGACCAATTGCCACAATTGATGAAAAAAAAAGACCTGCACAAGTGCTTCATTCAAGGCACACATTTTTGCAAAACTTGGCATGTGCACTGTCATTTGTGGAAGCTAAAAAAAATATCCAGCAGCCGATAACACAAAACCACTTCTGTTTCACTTGGGTTCACCCGCACCAAGAGGTCCAACTCTATACCACACACAGCCATATACACAAATGCCTCCAGGGGAAACAAGTCACGATTTCTGAAAAGCGATAAACATCCATATCGCGGCGGCCAGTGGTTTGGCCAGTCTTAAAACACGTCGGAAATAAACCCGAATGAGTGGTAATTCGCTTTTGTGTACTTAAACGAAGCCAACGAGAGATACGAGACTGAGGCAATGATACGAAAAATTCCACGAGCGGATCTATTCCTTCCTCCCCCAGTTACTCCACTTCTCGTGCCTTTATTTTGGCCCCAGATGTTCCTTCATTTATTTGCACTCTGTACGAGCATAAATACGAGAAACAGGAGAGATGGAAAAATATGATACCAGAGACGGCGTCTTAGCGATTAGTCCCGGACGTGGAAGTACGTTATATTTCCTCTTGGATTCACCCGTGCGTGTGGTACTGACAATTGTGAAGGATGAAAAATACCGTTTCAATCGCTCGATGTTTTATTTAATTCATTCATTCTACATCCTTCCCTTTTATTGTAAAATTTCCTTAACTCATTTGCGTTTATTTTCGTTGTGTCATATTTCTCGCGCGATCGGATAACTGTTTCTAAAACGTGACAAACAAATCATCACCTGCTGGTGGTGAGGAGTAATGGATTTCGTAATAATGGGGGAGGAAAAACGAAAGGAATGACATCACATTAAATGAACTCGGAGATTGAGAGAGAGGAGAAATCCAGGATTCCAGTATTTTGAGATAATTTTGCATAATATATCTCGATCGTGAAAAAGAGAAGGGATTTTTAAGCACAAGATGGGGGATTTTTATGAGCTATTTACTCCAATAGTGCGTCCACTATTAAAAAGACGTTCATTTTTATCATCGCAAACATGTTCTCGAGATATGTTAAGGGCTAATAAATGGAAGGATTTATCTGCATTTAAAAAAAAAAGAGATTTCCGTAGCTATCTCACGATGCCTCATGATTTATGATTTACTTCGGATCTCTCAGATAATTCTCCACTTCTGTATGGAGATAATTGCTCAAGCCATAATCTACGGAAAATTCATCATTTTGATGAATATCTCGGGGAGGTTCGGAGTGTTGAACCATTCGCTGCTTAGATATTCCTCCGCATAACCCCTACACTACTCATTTCTCCACTGCATGCGTTGCTCCCCTCGAAAATTAACTCAACTTTTAATTTAAATATGTATTATCTCACGGGAAATAGAATTTCTTTCGCGGAATGAAAACTTAGGAATTTCCTCGACTGTTAATTACACAAGTAGAGTCAATTTTTTTTATCGATATTTCATTGGGAAATTTAACTAAATCTTTTGTGTGGAGGAAAATTTTGGGAAAGCGCGTCGTCTGGGGTCGTAAATCGGTTGGGTACGGAGGGGGCCTTGTAAGGCCTGAGGCCTGCAGACTGTCACATGTGCGCCGGAGACAGCAACAAAAATCCTGGCGACGCTGGCTGAGGGTCCTACCACAAAAAGTACATACACGAAAATGGAGAAGATATCGAAAGTCTGCCACGCTCATTCCTTATTGGTTCACTGGCGTCAAACGCGGCTAATTTGGAATTGTCAATTTTGATTGTTACAATTATTACGCGCAGTAGCGGACGTTCGGGCTCGTTTCTAGTAAAAAAAAAAAGACTAATACAGGGTTGAAGGTCTCCTTTAGGACGTGGAGATCATCAGTTCGTCTAGCAACGGGAACGAGAGGACTTGCATTTCTCCGACTGCTCATTATGTTAAAACTATTGTCAATGTTTGCATCATTGAATTATTTTTTGATCACCTTCATATCAATTAAATATATCAATTAAACATATTATTAAACATATTATATTATATTGCACGCGTGATTCTTCAGTGCAGTTATTTTAAGTTAAGACCCTTTTGCGAAAACTATTTTCTACATTTGTATAAATATTTACTCAAATTGTTGACGAATTCCCGCAATTGAAGTCAAATTAATCCAATTTTTCCCTCGAAAAAACATCTCGAATTTACGTAATTTTAATCCTTCCGAGTTTATTCCAGCCAAAAGGAAATCCAAGATCCTCGCTGACGATAGCTCGTACAAGAGCAGTGACTTTAGTATGTGCACTCTTCTCTCATCTCGAGTCCCACAGAGCTGCCTTCGTTTGCAGTACATAAACTGGCCGACAAAAAAATCCAGTCAGTGACTGTATTGTTTTTTTGTCCCTCCTCATTTCCCTATGGTTTTTTTGCCTCCCTATTTTGCCATCGTCCCTAGAACTTCTCCCGCGTTTCACCACACACTGGAAGACGAATCCAACGCGGGCTCTTCCATTGCTCTGGGGTCGCCAGTCAAGGCCAGATTGACGAGAAAAAAAAGGCATTCGAAACTCTCCCTCATGTGCACTCATGAATAAAGATCTACCGTTTATTATGACGGCAGCTGAAACGCTCAAGATTTTCAAATTACATGATACATCCGTCATGGAGAATACATTTTACATCTGCACGGTCGGTTGATTCCCATAGCTGAAGATGATAGTGGAGAACTCTCAGTTACTTTGAGTTAGCGAGACACTAATGAAGACTGCTCTCATTTCATCACTGCATATTGAGACGAGAGCTTGTAAAATCATTGTTTAAATTAATTCCGGCGGGGCCGATGCGAAGAGCGACATGAATGAAAATTGTTTAGTTATGTAATTTTATGGGAATAAACTGTAACCAATTTGACGGAGAAAATCCAGTCGAACCAGCTGAAGTACAATTTATGTACAATTTTGTTTGAAATAGGAAGGCCTTTTGAGGGGTCTAGATGATTGAGATGGAGAAGAAATGAATTTATCCACGGTGAAAGTGACATTTTTACGTCAACAGAACTAAAGTATCCCAATGTCTTCGATAAAAATCTCGTTATTGTATTTCACCTGTTGATTCTCGGAGGGCAATCATCAGGGGAAATTCTATAGTTGAAATTATGCAACATTACACTGCCACGAAACATGGAACTTGAGAATGATGGAAGACAAACACTCCCTCAGTTACTCCAATCGTTGACAACTCTTCGGGTCATTGTCTGACTCCGCCAATCCCACTATTCCGTCCACTCTGGGACAATCACTCGGCTCGTCCGATCCTATTAACTTTTTTTCCTCAACCTCATCCTCCCTTGGCTACAAGTCCGTCTGTACCCATACAGTCTCTAGACATTGTAAAAAAAAGGATCAGATGCCGATGGATAAAAAGTGTAGAAACCAAAGGACAATACGAGGAAAGGAAACAAGAGAAAATGAGAATTAGGGGGGCAAAAAAATAATTTCGATTCGCATGACAAATTTCCTAAGACGTGACACGAATCAATTTGACAATTTCATCCTGACTCAACGTCAGGTGAACGTTCGCTACTGTTACAAAATCCCCAGGCTGAGATAAAAATGTATGGATTGAGACAAAACACAATAGGCTGAGTTGGATGAATAATCTTGCTCCCCCTCGTGAAGTCACAAGACAAACATAAATCCCTTGATAATAATTGTTTCAATTGGCCCTCCTCTCTCTTTCAGTGCTTGTTAATGGTTCGCCTTTAACGGATTCTCCATTGGCTGGACCATTGTTCCTACCGTGAGTCACGCAGTCATCTTGTATGTACACAGTATGAGCACAGAGTAAAATCAACTCCTCTATCTTCGCCTCCGTTTTTCATTGTAGCTAGTGAAAGTTGAAACTTTTATAACGCACCACCGGAACACAAGAGCTAGATTATGTAACGACGATCAGGAGGATTGGATTTTCTGTAAATGGTGATTGGAGATACTTATCGGTACCGTTGATTTTTGTTGTAATTCTCTGGGTATTCTAATATTTCGAGTGCATCGAGTGGAGGTTTATGGGAAATTATGTCACACGAGGAAATGAAAGAGGAAAATTTTATGAGAAACAGCCGTGGTTCTTTTTGCAGGCCACTGGGTTGGCATTCTTGTGACAGCAGAATCAATCCACTGAACATTACCTCATATTATGATAAATGATCAGTGATAAAGTACGTAATTCAATGTGATTTGTTTACTTTGTTTTCCGTCGAAAGAACTGTCATGTCGCTTTCGATTTATGCGAGAGTTAATTCTGACTTCAGTGGGAGATGATTCCAAAAAAAGATTCGATTTTTATCCAGAGATGAAAATTAGAAAATGAGTTTTCTTGACGACCTATGAAATTTCACCCGAAACTCTTGAATTCTTGATTTTATAATACAGGCCAGGCGATACTGTTGTCGGCTGTTGAGTTATCTTTCGATTTATGCGATAGATGATCGTGGGTTCAATGAGAAATGATTTAGGGAGATCTCATGTTCATAAAAAAGAAAATATTTGATTTTTCGGAGAGTTGGAAAATTATTTGTCCTGACATTTCTCGACAGCGAAATTTTACCTGTAAAATTCTTGATTCATTGATTTCGGGGTAGATTACTGAATTTTTATTTGCGAAAAATATGGAAAATTCCGGATTTAAGAGGATTTGGTTGACTCGAAAAAACAAAAAATTACGATTATCAACGATTCTTAACTGAAAATCCCTAAATCTATAATGCAGTCGAGACTATACTATCGTCGACGATTGAGTTATCCTTCCAATTACGCAATATTTAATTCTGACTTCAGTGAAACATGATTTAGGGTTATTTGACATTCAGACAAAAAAGTTTGGATTTTTCCCAGAGTCGGGAAAGGATTGCTCGCGAGCATGGAATTTCACGCAAAAACACTTGAACTCTCGACCTAGCAGAAGATAACTGAAATATGTTGTGAAAAATATTAAAAATTGATTGAGCAGGATTTTTTTGCCTCTAAAAAAACCCCAAAAAAAATACGTCTGTCGATAATTGACGACTGAAAATGTCTAAATTTATAATCTAGTCCAGACGATACTGGTATCGGCAATTGACCTACGCTAATCGGGCTTTTATCTCTAATGAACATATCAAAAACCCGCCAACTGTGTCGGCTCCCACTGGAGATCCAGGAAAATCCTGCTAACTGGAACTCACATTTAGTCGTAAATAATAGTTGAGAGGAGTCGTTTGACTCACAGCCAGTGTAAATGCACACCACAAGGATTGAGTTAACCTTCACCCAGCCGCCCCCCCCCCTCTCTTCCCCTTTCCACCGCCCTCGATCTCTCACATGTTAACAGTCGGCAAAATTCACAAGTTCACACTGTAATTTGTATTCTCCGCTCTAAACTTAAGATAAGAGGGAAACGGTATTCCCATCCCCCAGAATAATCACAAATTGGTGAATAAGTATATCTGTAGAGTGACAAAAAATTTTTTCAACAACTGTTTCTTATCTTCTCACTGGTATTTTCCCCGTGTCGGTTACACTGTAAATTGTAATAGACCTACAAGTTGATGTCAAGAGGTGAACATTCTTCAACAATCCCCCCCCGGCGGGCCCCCGCGTTCACCCAAAAAAACAACTCTCCCCCCCCCCCCCCCCCCCCCTCCCATCTTTACTCTACCAAATGGTTAAGATGAAGGATCGTTAAAGCCCAATTTCAACTCAGGGGTAAACATTTTGCTGATAACCGAGAATATACCTAACCAGTAATTTAATGTTGAATGTTTTGAGATCCATTAATTAACCATTTGTCTAAGTAACACGCAACCGGATCTTTCAGATCGTATGAAAAATTGTAGAAACCAGAAAATTACATGTTTTACCCGGTATTTTATCACTGAAAATGACATTGGATTAATTGGATAGAGTAAAAAAAAATTGTTTGCATGATTCTACTTGTGCAACTGAGAAATTGGGTTCTCCTCAATTGCATTTAATAGAACGCTCTCAACTGAATGATTCATTCAGAGATTACATAAATGATTCGTCTGGTATGATAGATAATTTCTCGGTCGAGAAAATACCGCAATTATTTTGTCTGAGAAAGTGAATGAAAATTCAATGCTCATCGATCAATTTTTCACTCGTTTTTAGTCTCATTTTTTAATTATTCAACCATAAAATCTGGGATTTTTTTCTGTGATAAAATAACAATTCCTCTTCCTCAAAAAGCGGTACAATTTATTCAATTCCGAATGCTGAAGGTAAATCTTCCTCGAAATCCCGATCAAAAGTAAATGCCGACACGAAACCGCAGGTCCCTCCCACGATATATTAATTATGTATTTGAAAATTTACAGTTGCAAAAACACCCGAGAATAATTCAGCAGTACTCAATCTGGGGTTTTCAAGTTGACCGGAGCTTCGACGATGGTCGTTAATTTTTCCCCAAAGACGTGAGGGGTCACTGAGGTTGTAAACTTGTGGTAGATGGGAATACCATTTTAATACCAACGTTTGTCGTTTTACCTGTCACAAAAGGGACATAATAATGCCACAGAAATAACGGAAGATGTTATACCGACTCGAGTAATGCAACATTTATTGTAGAATGATTTAAGACCTCTGTACCTTGAATTTTCAAAGTGGAAAGATGTTGGGTGTTATTCATCATTTTTTTTCCCCCCCCGTTGTCGTTGTATCATTTTTTGGTCTCCAATAATGAGGACGAGAGGATCGATTACCCATGCGGGCTTGAGATAATAATGCATCGACATCACGATATGTAGCGGTACCACGTGTGCATCACGAGGCAAATCCTAACGACAAAACCTCGACGATTTACTGAGAAAACAATTAGCCGCGGCCCAGTTGTCTCAACTACCGTTCCAACGCACTGTTATGAAACCATAATACCTTTTTTGATCTCTTTCTCTCTCTTTCTCCCAATGGCAAAATCATGATGATCTTGAACCTGTTCTGATAGACCCCCTGCCATCATGTTCAATTGACTGATCAATCGAACTCTTCGAGGAAACTGATGTTTCATCGGAGATAATTTTGCTTCATTGAGATTTTTCTGGGGTAATTGGAGGTACTGCAGATGATATGGGTTCACTGGATTGAAAAATATTGAGTTTGATTAACTGTACCCGCATAAACCTATCAGATTCGTTCAATAATTTTGTGGCCCATTGATTCATCCGAAGATTTTTTTTTTTTTTTCATTACGGATTTTAATCCACTAGTGACGTCAATGAAAATGATCATTTACTGTGACCCAAAATTGAAGTACACTTATTTGATATCGAGGAGTAGAACTTGGTTTTATCGATTTATCGAGGGAGATCGCCCGATTGGCTGCATTTTGATAGTCGATAACTGCGTCAACTTGGGAGAGAACAATTTTAGTCGACTATTGGCCTCTACTCCGAGAATATTTTTGTTCGTTTCCACATGCCCCTATTTTTGTAAATTGCCGGGTTAGAAAAATGTTCTTTTTACGTCAAATAGGAGACAAATGGAAACTGAGTTAAGCCGCGACAGATATTCTTCATGGAATTTTTTGTCTATCCCGTTAGAATTCACGAGTTCTTTTCAGCGAAATAGGATCGCGGAAGGCCCTATTTGGTCGTCACTCGTTGAGAAACACTATCGCATCACCGGGTGAAATTTAATCGTCCACGGATTCGTCGACAACACTTCAATAATCTCATCATCAATCAAATACGTTATTTTTTAAATTCATTGTCAACGACAATAAAATCAATAAAATCGGTGAGATCATCGTTGATTATTTCGAGTGTGAAAATCTGAACCGGATGAGCGAATATCCGTCAAAATTTACTGGACAAAAATAATTCAACTGTTGGGAATAATATCTATGCGTTCAAGGGTGTCAGTGACTCCAAGAGCGTCGAACTACAAACATAAACATTCCGTCTATTCTTACACTTGCCTTGAATTATTTTTCACGTTCAGTTATATTTTCGAAATTTTCGAGGCTACAAAATGGATGGAAAGCATATCATTCCCATCGCCATTGGTAATCTTGAGAGACTGAATTTTTATCTTTATCAATAAATTACTTCTCAACTCTTCACCGATTATCTTAAATTTTCAGTGATTTTCTTCGATACGATTGAAAAATGATTGATGATGATTAATGCAAGTGTGTTACAGTTACTTAAATGGCTCTCAAAGCTCAAAAGTCATGCAGAACAGCAGAGAATTCTAAAAATAACTAAGTGGTGCGTTCCATCCTATCGGATGCATGGTGACTGCCCAATCCCGAGAATCTAGAATAGTCACGTCCTCTTCTCATACCATTCTATGATTCGCCTTAAATTACCGACGTAAATGGGGAACGAAAGTCAACGTGTCATCCTGCGAATTAAGCTCTCGAATTTCGTGACAAAATTCTCACTCGGGGAAACGAAAAATTACAAGAGAAAAAACATAAGAAAAAAAAGAAAATTATCGTCAAGGTTTTCTGACTTACCATGTGTTCAGTTGCTTTCTCCTCAAGTTCAGACCTTGTCCAGTCAATGCGGAAGCTTAATGGCTGTAATCTAGACTCCATTTCTCTGAGCCATTTCCTCAGACACTTAACTTCATGCTCGAAGTCTTAAAGAATAAAAAAAAGTTCGGATTAGATACGCAATGTTTTCCATTTTTTCAATACTTAATGCTAGAAATATCCGATCATTTCGTTTATATTTATGGTTCACATTCCAGGACAATGATTTCTAATGCTGATACCCGATTAGGTTAATTTTTTTCGTGAGAGGGCTTTGATATCAGTTTTCGATAAAAACAGAATATCGAACTGGTATTTGGCATTGAACATAAAATAATAATAAATAGTACCTAGTGAACCAGTTTAATAGTCCTAATTAATTAATAGTGTCTAGTTTGTTCAATATCGTGTGAGCAATGGATGTTTACAATCTCGATATTCTACTGATTAATCCCTGACATCCACTTTTCTTTCTTCTTTTTATATGGAAAATCCACTGTCTGTTAGCATTTAAAGACATAGAAGAGACATTAAATTTTTCAATGAGCATATTTATCTATTTATATAGCATATTTCTTCATGTTTTATTTATTTATTTATTTTTATTTAGTTGAAAAACAATGTCAGGGTTAAATGTTTGTTGTACCCCAAAAATGGAGTACGAATAAGCACCTTCAAGAGAGAGTAATAATTATGGAACTCTGTACAGGTAACAATAGGTAAGCTCAGATGATGATTTACCTGCTGAGACGTCCTGATCCGATGCCGGTTGTGTAGGTGCCATTATCTGCTCAACAAGCTCCCACTTGGCGTTGAGATGATCGACTCGCCAGGCAACTTCGTCTTTCAACGAAGGTGTACGAGCCACGAGTTTTGCGGCCTGTTCATTAAACAGTCTTCTCCGGTAGGCCTTGCGTTGCAACTCCTCCATGTGAGTCTGAAATACCAGTTTGTTGCATCAATAAATATTACCAGATGGCATTTCCTTTTTTTTTCCTCCTCATTGCATAGCAACAAAATGACCTCAACTTACAGCACGAAGGCTCTTATCTAAGAGATTTTCTTCCTTCGAATATACTAATTCCTGCAAAACTCCTAGCCATGTGTAGAGTTCGGAGAATTGACAGCTGACCTCTTTGAGACCCCAGGAGAGGGTCGATACGTCTCCCTCATCCCAAACGAGCTCTCCATTGGCTTCCTTCAACCACAAAAATCCCATTTCACTGTCAGTCTTAAAAGTTATTTCAAATTAGGAACAAATAATTCTCTGGAAGTGTCGCTAGTCTTCCATTGAAACTAGGACAAATTTATTCTAGTCGATTTCACCTCGCCACCAGTTTTTGGCAGATATCTCAAATTTCTAGAATGACGAGAACTACAGAGAAAGCTCGACAAATGAAATATTTCATTAGTTCTGTCATTATTAGAGGTACCTTGCAGAACTGATGAGTTCAAATGACATTAAAACGTTTAAATCAAAATTTTTAAGTGATGTCTACTGATGAATAATTAGTTTTTGTCACTTTTCATAAAAGTTTTTCGTATTTTTTTCGGTTAATCCATGCAAAAAATTCTTCCTTTTGCGCATATGGGAAAGGCCATTGGGAGTGTAAATTTGTCTCTTCCTCCGAAGAGAGTTTATACAAATGGTTGAGACATAGAATACTATGCAATTTTCCTCGTAAGTGTATTATTATTGTACAAAGAAAATTATGGGGATAACATTGCCAGCCATTATCGTAAAACACGTTTCGTACCTTGCAACTGTCAATAAGATGAGTGTCCATAATGTAGTCATAATTTGAGCGAATAGCTGCCCAGAAGTCGTCTTTGCAGTCATCGTGATTAATCCACGCACGTTGACAATATTCTTGGTTTGGATCCTTCCTGTAAATAAAAATTATGAGAGTTTACACAGGCAGGAAAGTTTTATCTCGGATTAAAAATGGCCCATTAACGGTCGTTTTATCTTTGATTAACAATGGCCCATTAACGGTCGTTCCTGCAATTTTACGGTGTAACTGTCAAAAAAATTTAATGTTTTTTTAAATTTTTACATTTGCCCATTCTTGCGCACTCAAGGTGTTCGTTATCAGGACGTCAAAACGAAATGCTACGGTTGCGGTTGATACTTTGCCATTTAAAAAAGTTTCTATATAATTTTTTATGCCGTATGTAATATTAATTTTAAAAAGTTATCTCCAAATGAGAATTGACCTTCTTTCGGAATGCACGTTCTTCGTAAAAAATTGAACTTTCTATTAATACCTAAACAGCATCGAAATTCAGCAAATAGAGTTTAACCTACCTTTTCTTAGTGAGACTATTGTAAGGTCGATCGACTCGTATCCTCGCGTGCTCCTGACACTCCAGGCTATCTGTAGAGCGTTGCAGCGAGGAACACGAGAAGCTCATTTTCATTGGACGAGAGGTTCCTGAAACAATCATCATCAGAAACTCCATTATTTCCTAGCACAAACATTTCCCATAACTCTCCCTCAATAGCACAAACACAAGTCCCGTTATCTAATGGACAATTAATTTACAAATTACGAGGCAGATTAAAATTAATGACATGTAGATTGTCAAGTATTTGTATACCACCATTTGTAATTATTCTGATAATAATTATCTGCAATTAACATGATAACCTCAACACATTGAACTCAATTTTAAAACCTAATTATTTCATCTGGTTTTCATTTACTAATTATGCGAATACCGGAATCATTCTGATTGAATTAAATACCCACAGTTATTTATAGATTCAAAGATATTCATTCATGAATAATTAAAAGGGAATAATAAACCGCAGCATCGGATTAATTTTTCTAATTAAAATTAAGAAATTAAAAAATTCTAAATATTCTCCGGAGAAGACTTTTTTAAGGAACATTTAAAACAGTTGATCCATTAGCCCTTCAATCTGCATTAATTGCTCGAGGCGAGATTAATGAATTAAGCGTTAATTGCACAAACTATCAACAATGAGACTTTGAAGCTGACAAGAATTCCGAAAGCACTCGTTCGGTGATTCCTAACAATCACACAAAAAAAACAAACAAAGTAATATCATCAGAATTATTGACTCACCGTTGTTGAAAATCACTGATTCCATGGTGTGTTCGTTCATTTTTAGCATTTTTTCATCGTCCCATCATCTCCAGCGACAATCCTCCACCTAAAACCAGTTGAAATTTCATTCTAATCTTTAACCCCCAACGTATCTATGGAATGTAGTAATAGTGAGACTACATGACACACAACTGGAAAATGTGAAAAACCGGAATTACAAATTCCTCTCAATAGCACTTGATCTAAAAAAAAAAAAACAGAAGCAGATTCCCAGCACAAATGACGAGTGACTCAGACTTCCCCTCGAGTACAGATGACTAAACAATTATGCATCAGTGAAGTGATTGAAAATTCAATGAACCGAATGAAAGCCAACAGCAAAAAGGACCTTTTCGTCTCAACTCTTGGTGCTCATTTAAACCGTCCACTTTGGATGCTCTAGGAATCCCTGAGAAAGCAAAACGATACGATTCTATCTTTAAAATCCAACACTCATGTCCGTTCACATGCAAGGCCCAACTGAAAAAGAAGGAGACGAGTACCAAACGGCAAGTCGTCAGATAAAAACTACAAATTTTGGGAGGTGAAAAAAAATTAAAAAATGGGAAAAATCCATTGAATGCATTTGTGACTCCCACGGATGATGCACCTGCAGTGCAAGACGCTCTGCAGGAGCCCGAACGTAACTCGAGGGGAGAGAAAAAAAAATCACACAAAACGAGTAACCATGAGATGCCATGGCGCCAGATGACTTCGTGTATGTGTGTAGGTGAGTTTAAGAAAAGAAATACATGGATAAGAATTTTGTTGGCGAAATGGAGAGTGGGAGTGAGATGATAGTTTCCTTGAGCTATATTCCTTATTAGTAATGCACCAAATATGATGATTATTTGGATTGTATGTGTGCAAGGAGTAACATAATGGAATGGGAGAAGAGGACAGTGACACACCTGTGTTGGAGAATGAGTGAGAGGTGGCAAGCGGGGGGGCAATAAGACCCAAGGAAAACTACGGGCGTCCCGGTTTTACTCACCTCATTAATCCAATCTAAACACTCCTGTGACCTTGAACATGACTCCTGTTGGACGGGGTAAACCTCGTCCCACGCACTAACGACATAACTTTAGACTTGACACAGGGTACATCCGATGAGGCACGCAAAACAACTGCACAATCTAGGATTTTTTTTTAACGGGCCGCCCGCCGTGCATGGTGGCACACACACACAAACTCCGCAGTTTAGGCTCGTGAGACGGGTGCGCGCATGCGCTAGAGCTGGTGACGCCAACGCCAGCTGTCGTCTTCATCGGGAGAATTCAAATTTTTGGGAGATGGTCAATTAAATTCTTGTTTTCCACTTGTTTTCCTCATCTCCCGATCGCCCGAGGAATGAATTTATTCTTTTGAGATAAGGTGAAAACTGGGAGACACCGGAGGCTATGGAGACGGTTTTTTAAAACTTTCCATTCTATTATTCAGAAACTAGAAATTGATTTTGAAATTTTTCGTTCGGCAGGAGAGAAGCGGGCTGAATGGACGCTTTAAGATTATTTTAATGAATAAAATTATTATACTGATGTTTAAAAAAATAATAAGACAGAAAAAGTACAGTTCCTAATATTGAAATATTCTTCGTAAGAAAAAAACTGCTTTTTTTCGGTTCCTCGGAAGAATTTTGGTATATTACATATTCACAGCACGACAATTCCTTCCACTGGAAAATAAATCAACCTCCCTCATGAATTAATCAATGCCACTTTTTCTTTTATTTCAAGAGAAGATGAGTCACAACAATAGGAATTCGAAGAAACAATTTTTTTTCTTTCCCTTGAAACTTGAGCTGCAGAACATAAATTCGTAGCAATGAATCATCCGATTTAGAGTGTGACATTTACCTCGTGAAATTAAACTCTCTGGCTGGTTAACTTGCAAACTAATGAAGGCGCACTAAAGAGAAAAGCAAGATTTATATTTAACCATCGTTTTTCCTAGAAGGCACTTGTGGTGTCTCAAGTACTCGACAAACCAATGGTTTCAACTTTTGTACTTCACGTGTATCAATGTTTGGGCTTCATTTGTGGGAACCACACGCACGCGAGGTAATTCTTAGTGCGATGCCCTCGGCGTGTACGTGGACTCACAATTAATGGGTGGGGGGAAGTGAAATAAAATAGCAAGCTATTTAAAAAAAAAATGTTCGCCCTTTTCTAATTTTTTTAATGAAAAAAAAAACGAAAAAGTATTTTTCTAATTTTTTTTTCTTTAAAAAAAATGAGAAATCTTTTTTTTCTAAAAAAATATACTACTTTTTTTGATGAAAAACGAGTGGGATAGAATCAACGGTTTCTTAGGGAAATCATGAAATGGATCAAAAGTATAAATTTCAGATTAACAGGGAAAGTCACTTGTGATGACCCCAAAATGAGGAAATCATGAGATCTTTCGATCTGGGCTTTTGACGTGAGAAAAAAATCTGATTCACCAATTTCTCTCGAGCAAATTCAGCTCTGGAGACAGATTAAGTTAATAGGATTCTGAGTATTTCCCATAGCACAAGAGAGCACCTAGTAATTTTAATGATTTATTTAAAAACTTAAAATAATACTCGTTTCGTTATTACAAAATATAAACAAAATAAACTGTTCTATGTGGCGTAATTAATAATCATAAACAAAACATGATTGAACTTTTAATTAAGTGCACTGGATCGTGATGATGTTTTCATCATTCTCATGCGATGGCTAGTCTTCATTGGATTGTAGTAATCGACAGGTGTCCGCCACCTCTCACGTCGGTCTCTGCGAGTATTCGCCATTTATCGGTCAGCGACCGCAATTGAATTTTCGATACTAGCTGAATCAGTTGCGTTGTCATCTAGCGCGAATGATTCCTAAGAGGGGAACCAGAACCCAGTAAGTCCCCCCTAAGAACTGAATGGCCGCCGTTACTTGGAGGCAAACGAGAGGACCTGAAAAAAACTAACAATTTAGCAAAAAAGTATTGGAATTGGACAAAACCATTAAACTTTTGCACGACTTTTAGGTAAAATCTGGCGATTTATGCTATCAATTTAATTAGAAAAAGTGATTATTTAATTATTATATAACTCATGAAGAATTTTCGAAATGATTACTGGTGAGCAATTCCGAGTCTAGAGGAAATGCTGTTCCTCCTCATCCTTTTATTTCTTCTATCACTCGGAGAACAAAATACTTTTGACAAAGAAGATTTACTTGCAAGGCAGAAGAAAATATTTTCTTAACAATTTAAAAACATGTGAAATGTCTGACAAAATTATTTAGCTCCCACACTGAGGAAGTCTTTCACTAAATTTTCATTCTCTTCCCTCAAGAAAATCAATCTGTCAATCTCCTCAACATGAGTTGTCCTATAAATTCGTCTAGTTTGCATTAGATCCAGAGTTTGCTGGATTATGAGCATCCATGAAGTCTTGAATTGGTGATTCACCATATGCACCTGAGAAATTCGAGCGATTGCTCGATCAACAGTTTCATCAGGAATCCAAGAGTATCAAAGAGTGAGCTGAAAAAATGTGTTCTTTGGGAAAAAAATATCTCAGGACGAGAAACTATTCTGTTGAAATATTTTCTGCTCTCCCTCTACGAATGTCATCATTTATCAGGAGATTTCATGATTTTAAGAATTAACAATAGAATATTTTTTTGTATCAAGTGAGCTTCATTAAA
>JAPYZN010002638.1:0-11306 GCA_030522865.1 Psyttalia lounsburyi | reverse complement strand
CCCCAAGCCGGACTCGAACCCGCTCCACGCGGGCTCCGCCGTCCGGCCGTGCGCCTTAACCAACTCGGCCACCGTTGTCGAAATTACAATTACTCTAAGAATTTAATGAACAGAAATTCGGAGTTTAGCTTCCGAGAAATTCAAAATAGTATATTTCGTAACAAGTGAAAAAAAATGGTTTTTGGCGAGTGGGAGGTTTATATGACGAGCCGAAGGCGAGTGATATAATCCCACTCGCCAAAAACCATTTTTTTTCACTTGTTACGAAATATACTATTTCATCTCAATGTATCGAAAAGTTACTTTTCCGACACAGCGTGATGAAAACAAAAACATTATAATAATAACGATAAAATCAACTTCCAAATAATTACAGAGCTCAAGAATGAATGAGTGTTACGAGTCTTTTTTTTATTTTTAAAATTCCGTCGGAAATTTTGAGTTGATCAGAGATTCCCCTTGAGGTGAATTCGTAGGAATAGCGTGCATTTGAAGTAGAAACTTGGCATACAGATTTACCTGAAAATTCAGTTTAAGAATTTCCTAATCACTGGAATGTTAAGATCAAAAATTGACATTTGGTAGACGCTAAAGCTTGTTTTTAAATAATGGAAGTTTTAAAGTTCCATTGAAACTATAATTTTTAAATTAACAGCGACTTGACGACTGAATTGAATTACTCGAAAACTAGAGATAACATTCATCCAAATTAGGCCGACTTCTATGATTAACAGATAAATAACGAGCGGTTTTTAATTAGGTTTCTCAGTCGCTAGAAAAACTACTCAATGCGAATGATATCAATGATTTACCTTATTCGAGACACACTCCACTTGACACCGCTTCCCCAGAACCTTCCCAACCCCATCCAAAATAGTAGCAACTGAGTACGACAAGCCGGGATGAATATCCGCCTGCGCAAGAACTTGCTTCATATCATAAGCATCAAGGAGTTTCAGTCCCTGCTGAAAATACTTCACTTCCGAGTTCAGGGGCTCCAGAACAGCTGAGCACGTGCCGTGCTTCTGCCACTCGTGTTTCCAGAAAGAGTATGGCTTCGTACCATTCTCGACGTCGATCCACTTCACCTCCATCTCCTTCTCAATCGGCGCCAGAGCTGCGATGTCAAAATGGAGCTGGGGATTGCAGAATTGAGGGCCAAGTTTGTGGTACTTAGTGGGCCATAATCCGTGAATCGTCCACTCGTCGTTCTGCGGTAGATCGCAAGTGTTGGAGGGCGATTCTGCTTTCCACGTGTAGCAGACGGTCTGTGGCCAATGCTGGGTGAAGATGAGAACGTCAAATTCTGTGGAATTGCTGCTGGGCCTTACTCTTTCACGATTCCTTCGGTTTTTTCTTCTTGCGTGACTGAACAAAAATCAGGAAAAAATTATGAGACACTGCGAGGAAAATAAGGATTGTCAATCAAGTTTTAGTTGTGCCAAAAAAATGGTTTCTCTATTTTCTCAAAAATAGATTTAGCCCTTTCTAATCAAATTTTTTATTCTCTGGGCATGTAAATAATGCCATTCCTAGAAGCACAAATCTAGAATAAATTAATCATTCTTATCCTTTCCTTCATTTATATAAAAAAAAATATCCTTCATTCACCCGTTTCATGACTCACTCAGCACATCTCAATTAAAATAATCACGAAAAACAACTTTCCTCAACTTCTCATTTATTGTCCGACAGATGATAAAAATACTAAATTAAAAACAACACGTTGAATAAACAAATCTCTCACGCTCTGAACATCACAAAGACTCCGAAAATGATTGTCAATATGATAACAAAAAAAAAACATAGAGGACCTTACGTCTGCTGTTATCATATCTTTAATTTTTCCTTAATTTCCATTCCATAAATTACACAACGGGATTGTTTTCCAATTTGACTCCAATTTTTAATCAAATTTTCTATTAAATATTGAATAGAAAGTATGCATTAAATTTTGTTTGATTTTAATTGCCTCACCTGCAGATACATTTACAGACATTTTCACCAAAACTGAACGATTGAACTATTCAATTTCCACAGTCCACAACTCCTCTAGAATGAATTAATCTCTCAATTTTAATCAATTCTCCAAGAAATTAAACCTCTACGATTACTTGAAATAAATATAATCCATTCACGCAATAAATCTCAATTAAAATAATTCTGAAAGAAACAACATTTCTCAAGGTCTCATTAGTTCTGCAACAAATAACAAAAAATACAAAAACAACAAAGCACTGAATAAATATTCGATCGCTGAATGTCACAAAAACATCGAAAATTAATGTCAATCATGAGATAGCAAAAAAAAAAAATAAAAAATATCTTACGTCTGTTCACAAAGGATGGCCAGCACCAGTAAAATTGCAACCAAGAGCCCTCCCTTAACTGCCATTTCAGGATTTCACTGCAATTCTTTGTTAATTATCAAATATTAAAATACTGAATATACACCAAAAAATTAAATGTCTTGTTGATGTACAGCAGCTGTGGCGAAGCTGTTAACATCTGTCTACTGATGCCAGACGTTGTGAAACTTCTTACTCTACTATTTGCAACGAAACTCCCACCACTCACTCGCCTGGCATTCAAGGCAATCAGCTGTTCGTACCTGAAGGCTTTGTGTCGTCACAGGTAGATCTGCTTGGCATTTATCTCCCCAGTCGTCGAATGAACCGATCAATAGGTGGACGCTTGGGAATGCTACCCAGTGGATGGACGTTTGTTTATTTCAAAATTGAAATAAAAACTCGATAAAGTAAAACAACCATTAGGGAATTAAATATAAAAATTTTAATTGATAAGTGAAAGTAAGAGTTGATGATTTAGTATTCGTTGGCGAAATTTCTCATCCAAAAGTGGACTGTCCATTCTTTGGGCGGTACTCATCTATACGTCGATTTATCCTACTATGTTGCAGAAAAAATGTGTAGACATTGTAGTTTGATCCTCATTCAATCGAAATTCGTTATCGAAATTTTGTTTATTTGTCTATCGAAGTCACTCGCACGGGTTCTTCTGATCCGGATCATCAGTAAATTTGTTATCGTACGAGGAAGAGATAAGCGGTATCAGAACGCGTGCAGAATAATAGGTAGCGCCACTGGGAGAGCCTTGAATTGCATAAAGCTGACAAAGAGTTTGATAACTGCACTGGAGATTACTTAGGTCTATCGATTTCTATGCGAAATGTCGCGGCATGAAATTGTGGATATTCGAGGAAAATCGCTGAGGAGTCGTTGTTGCTCCGAGTGAATGCGTTTATTTTTGAAAGTGAATTGTTTTTTGTGAATTTTTTTCATTTTTTTCTTTTGCTATTTATTTCAATACCTTTTTCCTAAATGAATCCAAATATATTTATCAATTCATACAAAGTTTTCGAGATACTATCATTTTTCCTTCGATTTTTATATTTTTAAAAATTTTCATTTGAAATGACAATAAACACGTTTCACTAGGACAGTTTTTTCTGTGCTTTAGCCCAGGAACAAAGTCAGATTTTTAGCTCCGGCAAAGCGGGAAATCTGTGTGATCTCATTTGCCAAATGTTTGAATATCCAAATAACGAATAATATGACAGGACGTTTTGATATTTTTCCGTTAAATCATTGATTTTTTCCTTATTTAGATTAAATCAGAAACGTCCCTTTGGATTTGGACCCATCTAATCAATTAGAAATGAACGAAGACACTTAGCAATCAGCAGATTTATTTCATAACGGCACACTTATGTTTAATTCAATAGTTCAAATTCAACAGTTCTTGATAATCACATTTAATCCCAGTAAGCAATAATCTGAAAGTTTGCCGGAAACAAAACATTTTGCCAATAAATTGCGGCAAATTTTCGAGTTTCGCTGCCTGAGACATATTAATCAACAAATTTATAATAACTGTATTATTATTAATTATTAAGTAACTTACAGGCGAACACACCTGATTTTCTGCTGTATGCATTCGATGGATTGTGTGTATTAAAATTGTAAAAATTCTACCACTGCGACTGTACAATTTTTTATAAATAGAAGATTCTAGGTTTGCAATTCTTATATATCTTATTTTTTAACACTGAACGTCGAGTATAGTTTACATTTATTTTGGCATCACTCCATGCTCAGGTGACTCTTGACAAGTCTTCCGATAAGATGCAGTGCCTGGAATGTTTTGTTGGGCTGCAGACGTTGTCTCAGTAAGTAGTAAGTGATCGCTCTGAAGACTACGAGAATCACGAGGAGAGCGAAGAAATTACCCCAAAAACCTGACTCTGCCATTCCTAATTAAGAACATGAAAATATGAAAATAATTTTTCAAGGACTTATTTATTTTATTTGGGTACTTTTTTTCGTCACAAATTGAGAATTTATGACATCTTAAATTGGATTTTGGAAGATTTCATTTCAGAGTTGAAGTTAGCAATTAAAAATTTTTGTAAACAAACAAAAAAAATCGTTGTGTCGAGCTCTTGTCAATGATAATTATTTAATTATCATTTAACAAGGGACAATGAGACAAATTAGTCCATTCTAAAAATGTTTTGACATTGCTCTCCAAATTTTAGAATATTCTGATGTACTGGAAATTTGTAATTTCATTGATTTTTTTCCAAAAAATATAAATTTGGATAATGAAATTCTTGGATATTTTCAGGAACTGAGCGATAGATTCCCAAGAAATAAAGCGAAAATCTGATTTACCATTTTTTGTTGGTTTTCAATCATATTTCGAATAAATAGAAGTATTAATGAAAGATATGAAAAAAAAAGTAAATAAATACATAAATAAAAATAGAAGTAAAAGATAAAAAAGTAGTAATAGATAAAGTGAAATATTAAGAAAATTAAAAAAATATAGAATGTCCAATCAAATTGACTTCCAATACGTGTTGCGCATGAATAATGACATTAACTCACTCATAGTTCTCAGCATTTCTCTGGGAATACTGTATTGACAATAGATCTCCTCGGGAGGGCAAGGTAGATTTTTTCTCTCATATCCGAAGACAGCAACGCAAAGTGCCTCTAACCCATACCTTATGTAGCTGAGGTACATAGGAAGTAGGCGATAAAACGGTAATGTCTGTTGCTCGCCCATTCCCTGCACAGCCACCAGCATCAGAGGTACAGATATCACAGGCCCCATAAATATACCGTTCTGAGAAGATACCATTCATTATTCGAAATTGTTATCGAATATTTTCAGACTTTTTGAAAATTATTATGAAATTAAAATTTTTTCGTGTGAGTTAAGGAAAGACTTTCGTCTTTGAAAATGAAGAATTCCGTGGAAAAATTAATTGAAACGAAATTATGAAATCGTGAAATTTCTCATATATTCAGTTCCGTGAGGCCTGAGTAATTAATTTTAATACTTTTTTATTCATTAAAAAATGCAGGCTTTCCCGGTTGACTTACGACAATGCTTAGGGTGCTGCCTATGGCTAGTCCCAGACTTTCTGCTATGAAAACACAGACTATGCAAGTGCTGAAGAACATTGCTATTCTGAAGAGCTCCAACGGTTGCCCCACGAAGAAGTAGACCATCGAGAGGTAGATCAGAGCGAGAACCATCTGCAAAAGTTATTCCCAATGATCAATCGATAAATGGATGATCAGAGCTGTTATTGAATTTTTAAAACTAGCATGATCCATGGTTTGACTTATTTTTTTTCATTTTGAGTCCATAAATACACTTACTCCTACAGGAAAATAAAAAAAATCCTGACATTTCTCTCTATCATGCGATAGTAAAAAATTATTTTGCTTGGGGAGATATTTTTGCTTTATCACTTTGTTGATGAATTTATCAATGTATTCGGTAATTTTTAACTGTAAAAAATTACCATCGACCAACCTGTACTGGAATCGTGGATATTGTTAGTGCACAGAAATAAGGGCTTATCTTGTACCATCTATTGAAATGCTCTCGCTTCACGAGTTGTACTTGCCGGGGAACTGAAACATTATTTTTAAATGTTCTTATTATTCTTTTTTATTTGACTAATTCAATTGTGAATTGTCATTAACAGGACGAGATCCATTATTTTTTGTTTTGACGTTTCTGGAAGGCCGATCTTTTCAAGGTATTTGCGACGTAATTTGTATAAATTTTTTGTTGTATAACAAACATTTCTAACCTATTGATTCACAATTTTATTGTCGTACTGGAAGAACATTCGTCTAAGTGCATAAGATGCAAGACCAAAAATTATAGTTTCCTAATTTATTTTTATTTTTTGTTCACAAATATTCAACAACATGAGATCAGTTTGAAAACGAATTCGTGTAAAGTTTCGAAAATCAATGAATTGGGTATTACGATCCGATGACGATGATCCCATGATGATGGGATTATATATTACTATCATCTTGGATGTTGAATGAACCCTTCTACCAGTGACTGGAATGGCGGTATTTATCTTCTTTTATTGCTTTACAAAGTCGGCGACCCTATTGGAGCCTGATTTGACCGCAATTGCAACCAAAGCACATAAACCGAGTAATCAACGTTACTTAGTAATCTAAATTCCAGAATTATACTACTCCCGGTACTTACAATGTAACAGCACTGGTAACATCGGAATGAACAAAAAGACAATGAGACAGGCGAAGCAGAAACCAAAGTTGAAGAGTGTTTTCGACCCGTCATTTCCAATACCCAGGAATAATCCACCGATTACGAATCCCAGAAAAATGTGCAATGATATTTTTAAAAATACGTAATTCTGAAATTATAAAGAGGAAAACATACAGAAAAAAAAATGCACATTTTCCAATGGCTTATTGACCATCATTCGTCATATTGACCTTCATCTGACGCGAATAAATATTCAATGAAATAAACTAAATTAGGTCAAATGAATATTTTTGTTTATGTGAACAAATGTTTCCTTGGCTCAAATTAAGTCTACGAAAAATATTATTCATAAACATGCAGTGATTTTTAACTTAATACTAACGAGATATTTTCACTGAAATGAAGGACCGGGTGTTATAATTTGTCATCTCGAAATCGCCGATCCTGATTACAAGTGGAATAATGATCAAATCGTTAGCAAACCTAGTTTCCAACCTGCAGAAATCATGAATGAGGGTCGGAAATTAGGTTTGCTAATGATTTAATAATTATTTTTCTTGTAATTTGTCACCGCGATTTCAAATTTATGAATTATTACACTCGTGCCTTAATCGGAAATTTCTATAAGGGTTGTTATTACCTAATGGGTAATTTCTTTTGGTGCAAAAAAGGGGCAAACTTACTCGATCTCGGTAGAATTGGAGCATCATTCGTCGGAGTAACGTGTGGAATTGATCCCACCAGGGTATTTTAATACTTTTTTCTTCAATTTCAAGCTCACATTTTGGAGATCTCGAGATTGCGGTGATAGGACATCTTGTGTCAACTGCGGAGATAATTTTCTCCACATAGTCAACTCCATATTCTCCAGAACAAACTTCGATAACTGAACAATAATTAAATTATCTACTACTATACTTCTATAATAATACTATAATAATATATTATATTCTGTATGAGAAATAAATTTTTACTTCTCACACGTTCTGGCAAATTTTTATACTACTCTTTAGCGTCTATTGATGTACTATTGTAATGAAAAATCGTGAAATATTCTTGGAAATAATTGATAAGCTAGGAAATAAAAAATTATTTTAAAAATGGACAGAATGAATTGATATTTTTGTATTTATTCATTTCGCATTTTTAATGAAATTTGTCATCAAACAAATTTTACATCAAAGACGGGCAATTTATATAGCGTTCCACATTCTTATGACTTCACAGGATGTTGTTGGATGGGATTTGGAATAGGTAGGATTAGGATCCAGGATTATTTTCAATATAAAATTTACATTTATTTGTAGAAAATTGGTCATTTAATTTTGTTGTGGATTTAAATTCTATGAAAGCCAATCTGTGGAATTTCATTGAAATCATGATTTGGTCACTCACCAAAATCAGCGGGATTGTGATGAATGGGACAATCAATTCCCATCTGATGGAGAAAAGGTATGACTCCATCGGCGTGTCCCCTGTAGGCGCATTGACCTGCGGTAACGACGTAAACATGATGAAACTTGGAAAAAATACTAGCACTCGGTGTGTGAATCGAACAAATAACAGTTCTTCCACTCGTGGCCACTCTCTGCAGAAGCTCTATGCATTGAATCGACGATAAATCATCCAATCCCCTGGGATGAATTTGTATCAATTAGTACATCTGAAGGGATTTATCAATTATTTAAAAAGTATAATTGATATTTACGTTGTGGGCTCATCCAAGAAAATCACGGGGGGGTTATTGACAAGTTCAAGGGCAATGGACAGCCTCTTTCGCTCACCCCCGGACAACCTCTCGGTAAGTGTATCTCTTGCATTAGTCAGTCTCAAAGTCTCCAAAATGTCGTCCACCTGAGATTAGAAAAATTAATTATATTGATTTGATAATTTCTAATGTCACACTTGACTAAAATAAATTAAATCTAATTTTTGCATTGAAATTTAAGATTTCCAATGTCAGAATTCGGTACGAAAGAAACGAGTCAACGTCTGAGAAATTAATTGTTTCTCGATGTTTTTTTTCCAATACTTGAGTGTGTTGCAAATTGCAACAATGAATAAGCACTTGATGAAATAGCAGATCAATTATTCAGTCAGGCTGAGATGATTGATTGTAAATGATAGTAGTCTTATATTCACGACAGCCTCCTCAGAATAGAAATGGAATTTTTTTTCTGCCAACGACGACAAATATTTCATGCATTTTTTCACTAGCGGATCCAACAAATCTTCTCTGTCCAAAGTAATTTTTCCTCTCAACGTAAAATTGCAAATAAATCGTTCAGTCATACCGAAATGATAAATTGAAATGAGCTCAATCAATTATACTCACGACAGCATCTTTAGTTAGTCGATTCACATGAAATCCTAATTTTAGATCGGCTGAAAAATGCATAGCCTCGAGGACAGTGAGTTTGGGTTGCAGCAGATCCTCTTGCATAATATAACAAGATAATTTCTTAAAACTCTTCAAGTCCAGCTTGACTCCATTGATAGAGATATGTCCGGCAAATCCAGTTGACCTTCAGGGAATTCCAGAAAATAATAGATTTTTTAAATGGATATTCCTCTCATCACGTATTTCGAGATTTTTCAATTGACGCGTGGAACGAGGCAATCAAATGATTCATTAATAATACACATGGTTGAAGAAAATAGTATGCACAGGGAAGTTCCGTGATTTCGATGATTGGTTCGATGATTTTAATGATATAATCGACGGCTATAATTACAAACCATTATCAATGATTCTTTTTGCGATTTTTTTTCTTTTTCGACTGAGATTAATTATCTATAACCGAAGTCACGTTACTTTCATGTGAGAGGATTTATGCGCGAGGGGCTAATGCAAAGATGATGATGGCCGGGTTGTTTCAATTGTTTGATAATGGATGAGAGACATTTGTTGGATTTTACTGCGTTCAGAGACCGTTGGATGGCGATTTCTCGAATTTTCAAAATTCGATTTTGTTTTAATTGAATCCAATGAAATATTTGAATTTTTATCGTTTCAACAATAATTTCACAAAAACAAATTAATTATTAATCAATTTTTGACTGATAAGGTAAAGTTTTGCCTGGGAGTATATATGAGAACATCCAATAATTTTCTGAATATTTGAAGGATATAATATGAATAATTTATTCATCCCAAATTTGTTATCTGATTATTTCGCCTCGGAAGCGTAAAAGAAATTATGTACTTTCTAATTTCTCGTAATTTAATGCACATTTAAATGAGTGCGGAAAAACTTCATCTCACTGCAAATAAACTTCCTCATTATTTAAAATTTTAATGTTTTTCGGAGGATAATGGAGGGATAATATTATATTCTCACTTGTAACCCGCGAGAATATTCAATAATGTAGACTTCCCAGCGCCCGAAGGCCCCAGAATTCCCGTGAGTTCGCCAGACTTGAACTGACCACTGACTCCTCTCAATATCATCTTCGAATCTACAAAGAAAAAAAAGACCATTAAAAAGAGGGAGATTTGAAAGCCGGAACACGAGAAGAATCAATCGATTAGAAACTAAAATAATCTCTTTCCCTCAATTTTTTTGATTTTTATTAATTATTGGCATACTTGAATGAACTGAGTCTCGTTGAACTGAGATTCCGAAGTTTTCTGTTCTGGACTGTTACATCAAAATTTCAATTTCTAATGAGGAAATCGAGTGGAAATTCCGTGAAATTAGCCTATAATAAACTTTTTGCAGGATACATGGGAAATGGTGCTCCCGCTCTTTTAAACTCCACCTGTTACTCAACTGAAATTCATGATCTGCTTCCGGTAATAAGCCTTACATAAATAAAATGCATATTTAAATTTGAGAGTTACGATGTCAATGTAAAACTTGTACGATTCTAAAAATTTCAGAAAGAAATTCCACAATTTTTCCACTATTTTAAAAGTACCAATTCGTTGTTTTGAAAATCTCAGTTTAAGATTGAGAATTGTGATTTAACTGTCCTAAAGTCAAGTTGGTATTAGAAAATCTTAAGATAAGATTTTTTTTCACTTGTATAGGGAGGACAACATGAGGACTGTCTAGTCATAAAAAATAATTGAATTGTCAATGAATAATGTAAGAATAATTTCTTCTCAGATCGGAAGAAAGTTGCGGCCGCAACAATAGCATCGAGTGAATGGAGATATTGGAGATATTGGACAGGCACGTCACGCGTGCGGTACCCCACAACCTCTCGTCTTTCTGCACATAAAAAATCGAATGCGACTGTCACCGATACCATTGAGCTACGTGATTGCCATTCTAATTCTCAAAATCCCTCGGTAAACAAAGCAGCCGGCTCAGAAGAATATTTAAAGAAGTGTGAAATAACAAATAAAATGAAATATAAAAAAAAATTTCAAACGTTGAATAAAGTCCGTGAACTTTGCATTGAAAGATACTTACCGCGAGCGGCTCGGCCTAGGTTTCGCGGATATTTTTTTCTCAATGTTATGTAAATAACGGAATTAATCTGTGGGCGCAGAATTTTATATTTACGAAGAGCTACATTCCAATAGTTCGCGGATTTTTGTGTGAAATAGTATATTTCGTAACAAGTGAAAAAAAATGGTTTTTGGCGAGTGGGAGGTTTATGTCACGAGCCGAAAGCGAGTGATGTAATCCCACGAGTCAAAAACCACTTTTTTCACGAGTTACGAACATAATTTTATGCCATAGGTGCCCGTAATCACGCGATTCTAACCTCGCTTCGCTCGG
>JAPYZN010002637.1:0-11308 GCA_030522865.1 Psyttalia lounsburyi | reverse complement strand
GAAGATGAAAATTCGGCGGAAAATTTCAACATCAAAGAATAACGTCTGTGGACGCTGAACGTACGTCAGAAAACCCACGAAAATTTCGACTCGGGTTGGCTTTGCATGCAAGCCCTATCAACGTAGTCTATTCTAGATCATGAGTTGAGTTTCATAACCTCGAGTGGATTTCATAGAGTTAAATTGAGTGGAGAGTAGTGATGGAATCAATGCTAATGATTTTCAATGAAGTCCTCCGGTAACGGCATTGGAATGTATCTAGTTTCAAAATGAATTACCAGATGAATTCCATCGCCTAAGTGAGTCCCTTAGCGATCTTTCAATCTAGGCGTCTATAGAAATGTTGGAAACTTGAGACAAAGTGTCTAATATTGGAGCATGGGAACGTGCTGCACGCATTGTCAGATGATAAATGTTTGGTTGGGAAGATCACTGGTCGAGATAATATTATTTTTACTTTTTATAGCCTGGACGGATAAAAAAAATCGAAAACGGTTATAATAAATGTACGAAAGAGTTGAACGAAGAGCCAGACAATTAATCCCAACCAATTTCCTCGCATACTCAAATTTATTCACGATAAGTTTGGCGCAAAATCCAAGTTTTAATAAAATTAGTATAAGGACTCGGATTAATAAGAGAGATTAATTATCAATTGTTCGAGACGGATAATTCACCTCAAATAATATGTGCTACGCAGAAGACATAAATCAATATAAAAATCAATATTTTCGACAATACTTAACACAAAAGTAAATCCGAATGGTTTGAAAATATCGTGAGATGAATTTGTTGATTGGATTTGAATTTGCCACTGTTAGAGATGAATTCTCTAGAGAAGATAGAAAACGCAATGAAGTGTGGCTGATGATTGGCTTAACAGGTGAAGCAATTAAGAATGGACCATGTCGTTTAAAATGCAATGCTTCCATTAAAATCAACTTTCTCCAACTCGTATTTCCAGTCACCCACTCATTCTCGTTTTCCCTTTGTGCGTTAGCCATTGCCTAGCCATCACTTTTTTAACACAAATGTGTCCATCGGAGTCCGTCCAATAGACAGAAAAGAGTGATAAAAGAGACAAGTACTTACCCTCGTCGCTCGACAATCGGATGTTCCTTTGGAAGTTTTTTTTTTCATTCTCTCGTTTTACCTTATTTCGCTGAGGTTTTTTTGGCGGGTAAACACACGAGGGGACAGGCATTCTAGTTGTAACCCCTCTTTACGCTTGAAGGCACCCGCACGCGTCTAGAAGCCAGTTGTGAACTGGGTGGGTTTTTTCTCTCTGATATTACATTCCCTTGACCAGCTTAAGCTCAATTCTTGAGGGTAAATAAGGAAGAGGAAGAAGTGTAGGGTGTTTATCCTTTTGCTTTTTTCTCTCGTGCCTCGTTGGGGGTAGAATTGATGGGTCCATTTGGAGGGTCTGCCGGATAGAATCAACAGTAATACAATTTATAATTAGAGCAATAAAGAATTGCGGGGCCAGAATTCATGGACTATTGATGGCTCAGTACCATTTACGAGCTTTGGTCCCTCGTAAAACATATTTTCTCGATGACAAAAATGTATTCAGATACACGTTGGTTGAACATGAAATGAAAAATACTGGACGCCACATGGATGGAGCATAAATGCATTTATTTTATAACCATGCTGGGGTATTCGCGATAGCAAGAAACGGTCGGAGTGGACAGATCGTAAAATTTTTGTGAATATAAAACTGCGGCGGTGTTGGATGTAGGTCCGAGGAAACAAAGTACCGAAATGAAATGCAATTGATCAGTTATGATATTATTGAAAAGGTAGTTCGAATGGTGAATGCAATGAGATCGGAATGGTTTGGGTCATTGAATACTCCATTGATAGGAAGTTATGGAAATTTCCGTTGAAATGACCGGTAGAGAATGTGAAACAAAAGCAGACAATTAAATTCATAAATGATAATTTTGTGAAGAAAATCATCTTGAGGAAGGAGAACGTCACATTTGGATAATGCGGAAGGCTTCCAATATAGCATTCATATGAACTGGTGTGACCTCCACAAAGCCTTCACTTGGCCTTTATATAACCTTTAGCGACTGTCCGTCCCCTTGAGGCTGCTAATGCGTTCTGAGTCCTTATGAGAATGCAAAAGAAAGCATTCTTTGAAAAAAAATCATTCACCATTTTCTATCACCAGTAGGATGAGATGGAGAAATATGTAGTCTGCCAACTTAAAGAATTCATAATCACCTTATCCATCATCTTTTTAAAAATCTAGGCCTGTCATAAATGCCTAAGGCGCAGACAAAAATGCGTATCGTAGAAAGCTCGGGAAGGAATCCGGTAAATAATGGCGTCGAAGGTACGCATGGAGAGAATAAATGAACGAGAGAATAAGAGAAGAGATGAAAGATGAGACCGGAAGTTATATATCCTCAATGCCTGCGGCAGTTTCGGGGAGAGATCGGGATAAGTAAAGAGATCTCAAGGGAAGTTTTGAAATTTGTATCTCAGTAACTGACATCTTTACTTATTTTCCCAGTGATTTATTCGTTATTCAGCAATGTTTTTATTGGTCGAATATAGTCATAAATGTTTACAATTGGCAATTTTATCGGCAATATAATTGATAAATGCTATTTACAAATATTTACAGATTTTTTTAAATGCATTCTCTTGCCCACTGTTTGCACACTGATCAAATACTGAGTGAATTTGAGGATAATTTACTTTGAGGCCCTTTACCAACAACGATTGCCACCCTGTCCAATGTCTTTCGATCTAAAAATTCGCAATCGAAGTTTAGTAGTTTGTCTTCTATCCACAACCCCATTTTTCCGTTAAATGTTATTGGTTAATTCCGATGTGAAATTTAAGGGTTACACAGAATGATGAGATATGGATACAATGGGAAAATCAACAATCATGGAAGTATAGACAATTTATTTCGAAATCATTCTCTAGGACTAGAAAAACCATTGTTCTGTTTATTTTGTGTTTTAAGTGCTCTCTCTCTCTCTCTCTATCTCCCTCTTTTTTTTTCTCTGGTTATCGTCATTTCTGTTACTTTTACTATATTTTTCGTTAATACTATGATACTGATACCCTTAAATCTATCCGTTTAATACGTTCGATATGATAGTGTTCACACTGGTCAGTTTTAGATTGATTTTTTTGTTTGTATGTAAACGTGAGAATCAGTGTTTCATTTGTTCCATTCATTTAGTTTTTCCCCTGTGCAATTTTTATTTATCTCAATAAAGTAGTCTTAGCATTTTACGTGCATCCAGGCTCTCAACTCATACAAAAAACACTGGCAAGTGTTACTAAAAATTCCATTCAATTATTCCGTCTCGATTTTAGGTGAATCTACCCGACGAATCAGTCTTAAATCCTTAGAAACGAAGCGATTTTTGTGGCAGCGATATTATTACTTTCTCGAATGAGCTGAAAAAAAGCACAGTACAGAGTTGAAAAAAAATGTGCTCACTTTTTCCTCCGCTTGGTTTAAAAAAAAGACATCAAAGCCGACCTTTGATCGATATACCAACATTTGCCAACGAGTTTACATCATTAACCGTACTTTGGCTTTGCCCACACGTACACTCGATGCACTCTAGGGCAGGCCATAAATTGAGTTTCATAACGTCAAAGGTATTTTATTTCCTTGAATTGAGCTGCGAGTACCGATAGTTTCAATGCTCATGATTTTCAATGAAGCTCTTCCTAACGACATTCGAATGTATCTACTTTCAAAGTGAATTGCAAGGTGAATTTAATCGTCTGCGCGACTCGCTCGTTTCGATCAAAAAAATGGAAAAATCAAAATGTCGAAAGAACGTGATAATATGTCGAATTGATGTCCCTGTATGGTATGTGGCTCAGGCATTGTCAGTTGATCTCGGCCGGTCCTTCCTCGACAATTTTCTCCAGCGTCTGATTGTGAAGGTCATTATGATCCTTTGACCTATCGTAATCGACAATGCCATTCTCATGATTCTGCATGAGGCCCTTCTTAAGGACATTGAGATACCCCTAGCTTTGAACAATGTCGCTGACATACTCGTCGTGCAGGACTAAGAAATGTCGAGGGGGGTCGATGGCAGTGTGAAGGGTGACAGTCACGCCACGATTGAGACTGACTGCTGGATAAAATACGCCGTACAAATCGCGAAATGCAATTCCCCCCTGTGGCTGGCCATCGACGAAGAAACGGAGGGTATGAGTTGTATCGAGATCCAAGAGTACACCGACCGTTGATCCTTGTTGTACACCACCCTCGGTCCTCTGGGCATGACCACCGCCGTGCATAAACCACGACCTCTGACGGTCTATGTACATGCTCCAACCCTTGTCGTCCTTGCCTGAGAACACGTTAAATGGACATTGAGGATCATGAATAAAGGTGGGGGGTTGTTTGTTGGTGCCTGTGATTTCGGAGGGACGTTGTGCTTGGAGAAGTGTAGAAGTAGGTGCAGGTAGAGATGAAAATAGCGAGCGAGATTGGTTATGCCGAGGGGGTTTTCATTTATTGGTGGGATCAACGTTTTGTTTTTAGACGTTTTTGAAACCACGAAAATTCATTTTGAAAAACCCTCATTGATACTTTACAAAGTCTTGAAAATCTTCGTTTGAGATGTAAAAATCATAATTTAAAGATCCTCAATTGGCACTATCAAAGGTCTTAATTTTAAACTTGAACTTGAACTTTTTGGAAGTCTCAATCTACATATAGTGTAAGTGTCAAGTTTATACTTTCGAAAGGCTTCATTTCAGATATGGATATGTAAATTTAAATTTTCTTCAAGTCTCAAAATCTGCATTTGAGATTTGAAAGTGTCAAGTTTAACTTTTCAGAATGATCAAACAGAGATTTTCAGGTGTTAAATGCACAGTAACTTCGTTATGTCTTCATTCCCCCAAAAAACCTCTACAAAATTTTTCATAATCACGTTAACGTTTTTTATATCACGAACACAATGGAATTTGAAAGAAAACGTTGGTTAATTTATATGCACCTGAGGTAATTTCCAATAAAGAATATCATTCGATATTTTCTCTTCGAGCCAACCATTCATGCTGATTACAATGAATTAAAAATGGAATGAACAACTCACCCAACATTTTGTCGCGGGACACATCAGCCCGAGCAATGCCAAAGGCTGGATCAGTGTCACTGTGATATCTGTCAATAGTGAGCTCCCAGTAGTGTACACCCCGGGAAAATCCAACGCTCGATAAAACAACTCGATGCTCATACCCCTCGCACGATGCGCTCATCGCATCCTCGGATATTGTAACCTCTTGGGGGATTCCCGGTGCGCCAGATGCCCACGAGAACCATGCCACTGTCGATCAAACATCAGGATGAAATTAAAGTTTCATTCAGTTTCTCATTCTCGAAAATGAGATAAAACAAACTTCTTCTTCATACAACGGAAGATGGGAATTTACATATTTTAATGGAATTTTCGTTGATGTTAATTAGAGAAAAATTATAGAGATTGAACACGCAGTGAGGCATTTTCATATATTTCACTTTAAAAAAACTGGAAATATTGAATAATTACTAAGTTACACAAATAATTTAATTTGAAGGCAATTTCATCCGAAATTCATTTCAGATTTTCATTTCCTAGAAATATTTGTAAATAATTATTTATCATGTTTCCATTCAAGAATTTCATTCCCGATTTTAGCAATTCCTTCATTCTCAAACTATTCTTCAATTTCCTATGTGAGTAAATCGATTTAAAATGTAAATTTAAGTCCCACAGCTGCCAATCATACATCAGAGTGAAATAGAAGTTCCACTCAGATTTTCATCCTCTAAAAATCAAAAAGGAAAAATCAATTTTCCCCTCAAAGCGGCAAAAAGGATTTGCATATTCAGATGAGACGCTCGTCGATTCTAATTCACTCCGCGGAATTGGAGAGATAAAAAAACTAAAAGGGTATGAAATGAACTTACGCTCAGCAGTTTGGAGCCCAATGAGCTCAGAGTACTCTCCCTCACCAGCGCTATTGAATGCCCTGACCCTAGCATTGTAGAGTGAATTGAAGTGTAGACCATCAACTGTGCATATGGTCTCGCGTCCACAATAAACCTCCTGCGTCAGAAATAATTTTCGTTAATACGTTAAACTGGGTAAAATCACAGGGAGTTGGCTCTTGTGTGTTGTGCACGATGGGCAGCACCGAAATGAGAAACTTTCAGCGCCTGGTTATACGGCCCTAGCTCCCGTTAAGCCGGTAACGTGGAATTAATGGCCGTAAGCTTTTACTCCCTCGGCTTAACGACTAGTTACGAGCTTTCTCCGGGTAAATACGAAGACGTGTCATTCTATATGCACAGTCAGGTATAAGAATTTTTTTTTCGTGCTAATATTGATGTCCACTAGATGTCACACACAGCTTACGCTTTCAAATGAACGTTGTTTGGTAAGTTTCCACTTGTCTAATGAAACGAAAGTATTTGGATTCTATTTCTTAACCAAGATTATAAAACATCATGGGAAAACTCATTGTTCACATCTATTTACAGCTCTGCAGGATTTAGAATTTAGGAATAAAGATCGTTGAATTTCGTCGGCTGCGACTAACAATTTTTTAGTGAAATTTATTTTCCCCTGAATGCAAATTTAAAACAAATCCTTCGACCGTAATAAAATACACTATCAGTCTTCAGAATTTGGTTCTCACCTAAAATGTCTCTGTCATAAAACGTTTTATGGGAACGGTATATATGGATTAATACAAACTCTGTCGAACCTTGAAATGTAGAAAATTCCAAATTGTTTCAGTGAATGCTTAGAGTAGCAATTTAATTCCAACTTTTAGCAAAACTTACTTCAGGAAAAGTAGAAAATACATTTCTCGTAATAAACTATTGCTCGAGGGCCTCCACTCTGTACTTTTTGGTCTATTTTCGATGACGCATCCAAAGTCTAATGAAGTGGAGATAATTCGTTTATTGATTCCACTTGTAAATCGAATTTCCTCCCCACAGTTTCTTTCTTTTTCTTATTTTTGAGAGATAAAATTGACAGAATTCTTGCTTTGACTTAAGTAATTATTGGAAAGATACTCTGAAGCAATTTCATTGAGAATGTAATTAGCGGTAGTAACCGAAGTCCATCCGAAAACACGAGTTGGCTCTCAAGTTTCCTCAGACAGTCTCAGTATTGTGTTATGTACGATGGGGTTGGATAGTTAAGAGTGGTAAGTAAACCGATTTCCTCGTGCAACCGCTATTGTCACCGAGACGAAAAAGCGGATGGGAGGAATAGTGCGAGGGTTCCAGTGTACTTGAAAAAAGTGAAAGAAAGAGAGAGTGAGAATTTAGTTGGGGGAAGAAGTAGAGGGTTTAGGGCCAGAAAAGTATTGAAAAAGCTGAGGGAAGAGGTCGCACCGAGCCAAATGGGTTTCCCCAGTGGACTCTTTGTATTCCCATACTCTCTCATGGGATACAACAACTTTTGCGTTTGGTTTATGGAGACAGGGTAAAAGTATTGTTGAGTCTGTGTATCTCACCCTAAACTCTCCACCACATCCGTCGTCAAGCTCCAGGAGATAACCTTCGATTGCTGGACCACGCTGACCACATCCAATCCCGTGGCCTGGCGGTGGCTGCCAAGCAACCGTTACGCTGTTATTTTCAGCGCTGCAGTCCTCGGGTAATAGTACTGGTGCACCAGGGGCTGAAAGGTTTTAATGTCTTTGTAAGGGATTTGGATAAATAATAAATGAATGGTGGGACAAATTATTGGACTGTCTTTTTTAAACGGAAAAATTTAGGAGGTTTATCCAAAATCGCAGCTACTTAAGAAATAGTACATTTCATGGAAAGCCTTAGAAAATAGATCATCGTCTCCCACGTGCAAAATTACCCTCCGAGCCGAAGGCGAAGATGGCAGTCAGGGGGGGGAGGGTGATAGGTTTTCCATGGCGAGGCGTGGATATTATTTTTCGTGACGTGGGACCTGGGAAACGCCAATTTCGTGGCGGGCAGCCACACGAAGACGGGGTTTTTCAGGTCCGGCGACACCAAAACATTGTTTTCTTTTTGCCAGAGGAATGAAGTTATTACATGCAGCTTAATAATAATTTCACACCACAAAATAAATAAATTCCCTAACTTCATACTCTGGAAATAAAATAGACAGAATGCACCAAACGCTAGCGCTAATATTCGCTTGTGTGAAATGGAATCATTGACATATTTCCTTTTTTGCTTCGGAACCTCAGACAAATCAATAGGAAAATTAATACCCGGAGACAAAAATAGGCCACTGGCTCGTGGAAGCTCGCTCCGAAAATTAGTGTGCTGCCCACCAACGCGAGGACGTAGGGGGGGTTCCACTCCTAAAAGAGATGTCGCACTTCTCCAATTCAAGTGAGCATATCAAAAAGTGCTAGGTGGTGCCGTACAAAGTGGCGCGCTAGATCATTTAAAAATTAGGGTGCCAATACACTGAAATGTGGGCTGATTCCTCTAATTTATCAACAGAAAACTCTACAGTTTCGTATTTAGCATACTAGAGTTCCTACCAATTCATTTTTTAAGCCACAGGGGTCACCACTTCATAGAGGACAACTGATGAAAATTTAGCGAGTGGCACCCTAAAATTTGGCGAGGGGCCCTCACTCTTCCGTGTCAGGTTTTCTGAAAAAACGATTCTTCAGCCTACTTTTCAATGCACGAAAAAAATTAGGGTGCCGCACATGAAAGTGTTGAGGGAGGTCATTCAAATTGTGATGGGCAGACACCAAAAAGTGGCGAGTGTTCTCTATTTTTTTGACCCCATTCACCCCGTCCCATGCGTTGGTGAGAAGGTACACTAATTTTTGAAATATTTATCTCTCCGTGTAGAATTCAATTTAGTTGGGCACCTTTTTCTATTTAGATCTTCTGCACAGAATTTCCTCCTACCAGTTACAGTTTACAATTTTCTAAGTATTTTTTAGTCAATGTCCTTGATCAAAACGGAACAAGAATCGAATAAGTTACATAGAAAAATATAGGTCTTTTAAGTTTTCCTATGGAATATTGTTGATTGAATATTTCAATAGAAATTCAATAGAATTATGGAGTGAGTTCACTCGAACTTACTATTTAATTTTTTCAAACGTGAAGTCAGTGATTAAATCTGGGAAATATGAGAGAAACAGCAACAGTTCTTATCAAAGCAAAATATAGTACAAATTTAAATGAAAAAAAAATATTTATTCTACACACAGAGTTGAAAGTTTTTTTTAGTAGATAAAAGAAAATTCATTGAATAGTTTTTTCGAGTCGTTAGTCACAAAACCAAAACATAAAGAAGTGTACATTTTTTTTCCGAAGAGAAAAGAGTTCCTCTGCAACGGGGTCATTTTTTTGCCCCTCCACTTCATGCAGAATTGCAAAATGTCACTCCTGATAGAGAACAATTCTTCCTCACGTTTCACCCCCCTAGATATCTCTTTTGAACCAAAAAAAAACCTTTCACGCTTTTGAAATGACTATGAAAAAAGGTCCGACATATTTCCCAATCATTTTATTTGATTTCTGTATTTATGAAGGGAAAAACAACACAAAAGGAAGAATCAGAGTGACTGTGGAGCGGTGGATTTTGTCGAGAGCAGTGAGCTTATCTAACGCAGACAGCGGCACACAAACGAAGGCACTACGCGCTTTTCCCCGGAGAATATAGGTGGGTGATACGTGGTATAGCTTGTTCATTGGTCCGAACATTCAATTAAATTCGAGGTCGATTTCGCGGCTCGGAACCTCAGCACTAACGGTGAAAATTGTGTATCTAGAGTTCAGTGGAAAATTCACACTGAACTGTGCGCAGTAGAAATTTTTACCAGAAATCCTACAATACAATCAATAAAACTGGTCATTACAATTTGTAGTGCAATGTCAAGGAATTTCATAGGTGCAAATCCAGAAATTGATGGAAGGATCAGAGGAAATGGTAAATTTTCGATGAATCAGTCCGTGAAAATTAAAGTCATTATTAAAATTTTAATTAATTGAGAATTTAGTATTGAATTTTTAACATATTTCGAAATTTTGATTGTTATATGGACCCGAAAACTGTAATTTTATCAAAGACTTTTTCATACAATGTAGCAGAGTTTTCAGTTACAAAAAAATACATCAGGATTTAATCAAAATGAATCAATTATTATTATTCCAAATCACAGGATTTTGTTCACTAATTTTCTAGAGTAATTTTTGCCTGTTTTAGATTTTTTTCATTGTTTATATTCTTATTTTCGAGAAAATGAAATTGGAGGATTTTTTTTATCGAAGTTTTTTTTATATGAATGAAATATTTTTTAAAGTGTGAACTTTTTTGGGATAATCCATTTGAATCGACTGATGAAGATTTTCATTTAAATGCATCATTCAAACCGGATAAAACACAATTTTTACAAAACTTTTCTCTCTGGTCACGACTGCATACATTATATTGTAGATATTGGACATCTGTGTCCGAGGATTGGAGAAAAATGTGAGGAGTATGAGCAGTTATTTCGAGGTTGAATTCGTGTGGTTTTAGGATAGAACAGAGAAGGGAATCTACCCATGGAGGGATACACTTCTGCCACTGAAAGTTCGTTGCACTCCGCAGAAACTCCTAATAAGTTCTGCAGAGCTCAACCCACACCCCTCGACGTCACTTGCATGATATGGACTTTTGTGGTTTTAACTGAATCGACTTATGACTCCAAACCCCAGCGGTCTCCTAGTATTCTCTTCGTCATGATCTCAACAATTATTTTTAGGACTTTTTTATTACACCTGCGGGCCATTTTCATTACACAAATTCTAGTCTATTTCATTTTACGAGTAAGTGGAAGGGGAATTCATTTTTTTCTCGGTTTTATGGGAGAATTGTTGGTTGTTTAGTCTTATACCGCAATCAATTCTCATTTATATATATTTTTTATCACAATTTTTTTAATTGGCGAAGTACAGTTTTGGGCAAATTGAAAAGTTTATGATCGAGAATATTATTGCATGCAATTTTTATTTGTAGAGATACGGCGCACATCCGCATTCTCTCAGCATACATAAATTCCGAATCGTGGGATACGCGAAATCTAGAGGAATGCTGAGATCCCGGATAAATTGGATGGCAGAAGAAGAATCAAAGAATGTTCTGAGTAGGTATATACTATCCCTCCAGAAATATGCAGGTGAACTTTAAAGATTTAATTGCAATGGCCAGTATATATTTATTTCTTTCCAAGTATACCCTATTCGGGTTTTTACTCCCCCCCCCCCCTAATTGCGGTATCATGGGCCGTCTTCCTCTCCAACCATGTC
>JAPYZN010002636.1:0-11316 GCA_030522865.1 Psyttalia lounsburyi | reverse complement strand
ATGTCATTTGAGTTATCGAGGATTGAACCAGCCTTCGTTGAGCCTGAACTATTTAGCCTTAACATTTAGAACCTCAACAAAGCTTGAAATACCCCTGAGAAAAGCCCCCCTAAGGTACCCTCGATTTAAGGCTGCCGTAAACGCCCGAATCAAGCCTGTTTCAGGCCTGAGATACTCAGCCTTGGCGAATCAAGACTCAAACCGGCTTGTTTCCGTTGTCAGCCTTTGCCATTCCTACCTGGGGAAAATTCTCACGATATTCTCTGTAGTAAACCACTCGACCTCCCAAATCATCGAATATGTCCCTATTATTTTCGTCCCTGTCACCGAGAGACAGAATTTCTGCAGATGAAAAACCAATAAAATCGCCAATTGTTCCCAAAACGCGGAAAACATTCGATTAATTTGAGAGGTCGGCCTATATTCATCCGATGATTTGCGGTCATGCTTAAAAAAAAACATCTGTAGTAATTTAATTCCAGAAACAATTGCCAAGGAGTAGGTAAAAAATCAAAAGCCACTCAGAAATTATCGCAGTAATTTTATTTGGTAGGCCAGATTGGCCTACCAAAAATCATAATTCCCAATTGTTATTCAGCCGCAATTTTATTGGCGCACTGCTCACTTTCATCATCAAACGCCCGGACACATAATGAATGCCAAATCAACACAGTCCGCTTCCCTCGCAACTTCGGAGATATCTTTGACGCCTGAAGTCTCCAGGTTGTCACCTCCAGGTTACCAAACTAACGTATGAGTTTGCTAGACTAGTCACAGTGCAAACCAACCAGTCGACCTATCCCTCGTCATCCGTCTTGGGTGGGCTCGCTCACCTCCTTTTACTCCGCCTCGCACCCCTCGTCGCCGTAGCCACTCGTTTGCTCCCAAGGCGTGGAACACTTCTCTCGGCTTCTCTTGGTCCAACAAACACATCCCTCTCCTTCCACGACTTGGGTACGACAAAGTTTTGCCCGTTAGCAAAATTCCAAATGCCGGAAACCCAGCAACTCGAGGGATGGCACAACCACCCCTACCGCCCCCCCCCCCCTTCGTAATTCTCCTCGTCGCTCTCAGTCTAGGCGTATACGAGAAATTGGCGCTCCCTCTGAATTCTGACTCGCGGTCGACAAACTAGAGTTGAGTGGCTGTAGATGAGCCCTTCATTCTGCCAATTGAACTCCATCCGATACCAAAACATAAGTCTCCGAAGTTGTCCATGACCTCGGTATTGTATTTACTGACAATCGGATGAAGGAAAAAGTTTTGGGTAAAGAAGAGTTGAGGAAAAAGTGGAATTTTTTATTTTATTTTTGAGTGAGATTCGAAGACTTTTGGAAGTCGCAGGGACTGTTGGGCTTATCTACTCTTTAGGGGTCCTTATATGGGGTATTAAACCGTGAGAAACATTTTTGGGGAGCCTGATTGGTCTGGAAATATTTGCAGAAATTGAAAAATTGAAAAATTAAAAAATGCGAAATTTTAGAATTTTTGGGAATTTTTTTTTTTTTTTCGAAATGATGGGGATTTGTTTCGGGAGATTAAAAATCAATTTTTTTATTGAAACATTATTAATTGAAATAACAAACAGTCTGATCTAGCTCACCAGAAGACGTCAGAATTTTTATTTTAGGGAAAAATATTTTTCTGAACATTTTTTTTATTAAAAAAATGAAATTAAAAATGTGCGGGTAGAAATTGAACTGCTGTACATGTAATCAATTAGATGAATTTAGTGTAGAGTTGATTTAAAAAATTTCAACAAAGAAAGACCAGAATTTCTATTCGACGTGGATTTTCCTCCGAAATATTCTCTAGACAGCAGAAAATTAAATTGACTACACATACTGCATCATAAATTAACTGAAATAGTCGCTTTTCATCTTAGAGGGTTAATTAGAGTCTATCGAGGCTACAAAATTAACGTTCTCTCATACAAAAAGCGTTGCCTGTGGTTAGGGAATTTAATGAATTTGACCTGGAGGAGTCAGGGCAAACGGTGAAGTCGGGAAAATTTGTTGAACCCTCCGTAACCATTCTGTTAAATACGGAGGTCCAAACAATTTTATTCGAAAATGAAACTATTCATTCTTTATCATTTTATGATTACTTGGGTCAGTTACGGCCGCGAAATTTGTGAGGAATTTTTTTTTAATTGACCGACAACTTCACCTGAATTTGCAATGTAAATTTCAGTGCAATTCGGTTCAAGATAATTGGACTTGTCGTGTTACGTGATTTTTGTAATTGTAATTTTAATCACGTCTTGAATTGGGAGAAAAAAATTCTGCCTTCAAATATTATTCAGACTATCGAATGACAGAAATTTAAATACGGAGGGAAATATTCAATAAAAATCACGGAACAATTCACGTAATCTGCTGGTGTAATGGTTTTCAGGTAATTTCAATAGGCATTGAAGAGAATAAATTCGTAACGTTCGAATTGACGCGACAATTGAGATTTTTTCAATACAATTTTACTTCACTCCCAAATTATTTTTCGAACCGTAATTTTGAGGTTTTTTTGCTGGTAATTTTTATTGAACATTTCTCTACGTAAACAGAAATTCTCGCTTTAAGGTATCGTTCGAAGAATATTTAATTGCCAAAATTAAAATTTCACCTCAAAAATTTCTGTTAAAATTAATTCTGTTTCAATTTTTCTTTCGATTCTCCAAAAATTCTCCGTTTTTCGTTGTCAGGTGCACCTGAAAATTTCCCTTTCGTCGAATGCACCAGAATATCCCGCGCAAAATTCCTGGAGCTGAAATTTCCTGTAAATCAGTGATCGTTGAGCGTAAAAAAATTGTCCTCTCCAACTTCTCGTCTGCGATATTCGCACAATCGACTACCCCTCGAGAAAATAAACTCCATTTCCTCGGGAGCAATCGCATTTATGATATTTATAAACCCAAATATCGAATCATACGCCGAGTGGAGCCACAATATCTCGAAAAATTATTCACCGAAATAAAATGAGTGGTTTCATTCAAAATCCACGGCTACAATTCAATTATGTGGTTTCATTGAAAACCCGGCAGAAACACATATTCATTGCAGTCGGCTGGATTTATTCCAAACGATTTGATTGTTTGCAATTGCGCGAACAATGTATTCACATTGAGCGGATCACTTATGGCGAGCTGGAAAAAAAAAACATGAATAGCCTACTCTCGAAATTGAATAATTCATGTGTATTGGATTGCACTTGACTGATTCCCTAAAACTTCATTCGATATCACAATAAACTAGACAGTCCCTGTATTTGAAGTTTCCAATATCCTTAATATCACATTCAGGGGAGAATTATTCCCGTATTTTCGTAGGTAAAATCTCCTTCAGTCTCTGCGATGATTGCACTCCCTTATATATTCCTCCCATTTATTGAATTTCCCCCGCAATGCACTAAATTTCCTTTCGTGCATCCATTGACCCTTTGCGTGACCGCGGACTATTCATTTTATTATTAAAAAAAAAATCTCTTGCTCCTGTCTACGAGATGATAGACCCGATATGACGGGGTTGAGAGATATATTTTTGATTTATCTATTTCGGGAGAAATCATAGGCGTCAGGTGGACAATTACACGAACAGACACCCAGGTAGGAATGAAGGATCGAAACAAGGCTTGATCCAGGATTGACAAAGACAATCCTCGACAAGACCCGGGTGTAATAGTTCGTAACCTCGACATCCCCGTGACTAATTACAAGAAAAATCATTATTAAATCAGAAGCAAACATAATTTCCTACCTCCGCGAATGATTTCGGCAGGCTGGAAATTACGTCTGCTCACGATTTAATAAGTATTTCACGTGTAATGAGTGACGGAGATTTCGAGGTGATCAATTATTACACCCGGCCCTTAAGGTGATATTTTCGGGGGACCTTTAACGCTTCGTAAAAATTCTCAGACATCCTGATTTTCCACTATTTGCTGTCAATTATCTATATAATCAGCAGATTACGCGGATTGTTCCCTAATTTTTATTGAATATTTATCTCCGTGTATAATTTTTCATTCAAAAACTTTGCACTCCGATAACAAAATAAAATAAGTTTTCCACTTTATTTTTTGATGGATAAAGAAACTTCCCAGTCTCCTTACTTTTCGTGAGTTTTCCTCCTTTACTTTGAGTTCAATCCGCATTATCGCCCCCTGAAGACGGATTCTCACGAGCTGATGTGGTCAGCATCTCGGGAAAACGAGACTCAAGGGTGATTGTGAAGATACGTTGATCTTCTTGCACATCCGATGATACCGAGAGGTCTCTTTTCATGTTCCACTCGGACATCCCCTGCATTTCCATCGATTTTTATCGAAGATAGATTTGCACTATTTTTCAATCACCCGTGGAGCGAGAAAAAAATATTTTATAACAAAAGAGAGAGAGAGAGAGAGAGAGAGAAAAAAAGAAAATCCGTGTTCTACGGCATCGGTACGTTTCTGGAGTGAGAAAATTCTCTTCTCAATTCCGTCTATTCATCTCAGTGTATAGATAGTAGATATTAAACTACAGCAGGAATTTTACCATGGAGTGCCATAGAAATTCTCCCAGCCGAAGTATCGATAATGATCATAACCCATCTTCTCCGTTATTATTATTTTTTTTTTTCAATATTTTTTTTCAACTTTCCAGTTGAATTGATATTACTATTCACTTCAGAAACGTTGAGGCAACAATTCTCCGCACATTTCTCCATAAATCTCGGAATACTTTTAATTGAAAAACTTATAAAATTCCAGAACTTTTATTCCAATACGCCTCTCGAGATATATCGAGAGCTATTGGAACTTGTTCTTTTGCCTTTTTCTATTTATTACGTTTCAGATATAATAAAATTGAGGAGTGGAGAATTGTCCGTTGGGGTCTGAGGAGTTGGGCTATTGTTCAATGACTTTCACGAATTATAGATTACGATTATCAGCTGGAGGATTATCGTGGGTGATTCAGTAGTGGTTGATAAATATCGGGGAATATGAGGGGCCTAAAACTGCCCAAAAAAAATTAATTCATATCAAAATCCTGAAATTATTCCAAATTTCGGCAAATCTTTCTCAAAGTGTCCAGGCATTTTAGATCTCAGAAAATTGAATTCACTATCCGTTTTAGGTCATAAACTCCAGAAGATGTAGGGAAACCAATCGAGTCTACAAATTCAATAAATTTGACCTGGAAAAATCCGAGGGGGGGGGGGGGAGGGGAATTTAATTGACTCCTTGATCACGTCTACCAGCATAAAAAATTCTCACAAAAAAATTGAATCCATATTTAATGATCCTGACGGTATCAAACCATCCAACCGAGCAATCCTCAATGCACAGAATCCTAGAGCGATAAAGACGTGACAATTGACAGCTCCCGGAGTGACAGAATTCAGGTCTTGTGACAAATGTAAAATAGAAAACTGATGTCTTTCAGATATTCCCACACTTTCCTCGTCATCCCTGGATCAATGCACGCCATCCTGGAGGATCCAACAAGACCTGCCTGAAGTGACTGACAAGCGCAGTGAAAGTGAATTAAAATTTCAAGTATACCCCCCAACGAATGACAGATTGTCCAATTGATCAGTCTTCCAAAAGCTGGTCAACCTCCGTAACTGGTCCCACCGTCGCCGAACCATCATCATCATCAGTAATTAAGCTCAGGTGATAGCACAAGCCGGCATTACGAGTGTCCAAAACGAGGCACAAGGTCAGGACAGGTGGACACTCCAAAGTGTAGTGGAGATGCGACTCATACAGAGGCTCGCAGTCAGCGGTCTCGTATCAGTGGTGTTGATTGGGCTCTTAACTGGGGCCTTTATAACCAGACGAGATCTGGCGACTGTTGTTGATCGAGGGGCTGGACCTGGTGAGAGGGCTGATCAGGTTAATCCCGCTTGGATACCTGACAATTCAGTCTCTGAGCTGGACAACAAGGTCAATGATGTCAGGGAGAGACGGCCGATTAATGTGAGACACAGACCGGCTGATTATTTGGAGCAAGAGTCAGCTGTTGTTCCCAAACCTGGAGCTCCACCGAGCACTTATTTCGTGGGCTCACCCAATCCACCCTTGGACGATGTTACCAATCAGCGGCGGGAGAAGGTCAAAGAGGTTTGTTCGTAAATTCAATGCAATTTTGGGATTTCGAGGTGGGTAGATGACAAGTGGATTGTCACTGGACTGACAACAGTCGTAATACGAAAATTTTGGTAACTCATTTGGTGGATTTTGGGGGGGGGGAGTTGTGATGGACAATGATATATACAAATAGTGTTATCATTAGAGTTACTGGTGTACAACATTTCACTCGGCTCCAAGCACCGGCTATTATTCTGTTAGAATGGTATACGAGGCTCATCATTCATACTGCATCATGCTATATCAACTAGCAACCCAACAGATCAACTTTTACAAGTTCAAATTGGGAAGTAAAGTTCGCCAATTGTTATACATCCAGGGGAACTGTTATTACCATTATTAGTATTATTTACGGCAGTTTCTTCATTCAATTTTATTTTTTTTTTAAAGTCTTTTTTTTTGGGAAAATTGATTTTTTGGAATTGCAGAGGATGATTCAACTGGGGTGTAGGTAGCCTGACGAGTTATGGGTGATTATTCTATTTCTGAACTCGATATTCCAGTCACTGAGCATTCATCGCATTTTCCCATTTTCATTTGCATGCTGAGAGCTTTATATTAGATTAAAACTGTCTCTCAGAAAGTGCGAGTTTCGAGGCGGGGCAATCGATCTGGACAATTCTAACGGTCTCTGGTGAAAATTAACTGAGGCAATTTTTTTTTAAATGAAAATTAGTGTATTTTGGTTGAATATATTTTTTACATTTTTCGTTGGTTTACATTTTTGGAAAATTTGAAGCTTTTTTTATTTCTACCGATTTTTTCAGTTTTTGAAAATTCTTTTCATTCTTTAATTTCAATTTCTCTTACTGTCTGTTTAGACAAATAGAAATTTTTTTATAAAAAATACGAAAATAACCTCAGCGAATTAAAAACTACAGAAAAGTAATTTATAACTTCAAACAAATTTCCATAAAAACTATACAAACAAATGGAAATAAAAAAACCGCGACAAAGTCACAATTTTAATTTTTAATTTCTGATAAAATCCCCGTCCTTTTATTAAATAAATAAAAGAAATATTCCCAATAACAAAATACAAGAGCGTCGACAACATTTAATTTTCAATGACCGCAAAGAATAGTCATAAAAAAATGAATACCCAAATCTTCAAAACGATCTCGAACTTAAGGCCCGGGTGTAATAGTTGGTAACCCCGACATCCCCGTGACTAATTACAGCAAAAATAATGATCAAATCATCAGCAAACCTAATTTCCGACGTCCGTGCGTGATTTCTGCAAGTCGGTAATAATATCTGCTCACGATTTGATCAGTATTTCACGTGTAACGAGTGACGGCGATTTCGAGGTGATAAATGATGACACGCGGCCCTTAAAAATGAAAATCCCCAGAAACTAAATTGACCTCCCCAGATCAATTCACCAGAGAAAACCCCTGAAAAATAAAAACCTAAAAAATGTAATTCCCCATAAATATGGAGTGCTGTATAGTCCCAACGACAGCAGGTCATCAGAATGACCCGCTCTCCTTGGGTAAACTCAATCTCACGATATCCGTCTCCCCAATAATCTCAGGAACAATTCTTCCCGGCGGAGACGTACTCTCCATTCCTTTTTTTTCTGTCCATAATTTACCCATTCTCCCTCCCTCTGGTTTCTTTGGTGCGACATTCGCGAGAATTCAGTGGCCCCAGCAAAACGTCTCTCATTGTCTGGCGCTTTCTCGCACCGACGACAACGACAGAGGTGTCTGCACAATGGAAAACGAGCTTTTCATAATGAAATGCTAGTTACAGGAACACGACGAAAGAGGTGTCATGTCTGGATGAACAGCAAAACGCTGGGTTAGGATGAGGTGGGATTTCGCAGCGAATGACTGAGTGATATATGTGTGATGGTATGTACTGTCTGTATGTGTAATAAGTCGGTGTGTGGTATATAGTGGATGAGAATTGAAGGTCTAATGGATTCAACCAGGAGGTTTATACAGTGGATGAGTTGGCGTCAGTGTCAGTAGTTTCCCATCGCTTGAGCAAAGATTAATTCACACTATTAGAAGCTGGGCTTGGTGCTCTTCTTGAATACAATGCCTCACGCCTCTCACAATGATAAACAAAGCGGTAATTATGGACGCAGTTGACGATGCTGGATGTTGAGCCAAAACCGAAGGAGGCTGGGCTACGCCTGGGATGTGTATAATACCGTGATGATGATGGACCGCGGCGTTTATGTAGACAGTTTAGCGGGGCTTCACATCGTACACAAATGCCGGTGAGGAAGCCCCTCGCTTTTCAAGCATTAACTGAACCAACGTCAGGTGGATGATGAACAATACTGGTGTCGGCCACTTTAGCTAGGGTGTACGTATGACATGACGTATAGCCTGCCACGCTAATACGTGTTGGAATATTAGACTTGGAGATTTCAACGAGTGATTCTCGTACTTCACCTGTCAATGGTACATTCGTGGCCCTCGATAATTAGCGACCGCCGCTAGGTGGGCTGCACCGACTGGTCTTGTTCCATGGGGAACAGCATTTGGTGGGTGTCCAGTTTCAGTTCACCTGGAGGTTGAAATTGAACCTTGGGGGGAGATCTGGTCTCCCTGCCTCCAGTGTTCATTCTAAACCTCAATTGGGGGAAAATTGGCGTGTTGGTTGGCGGGAATTGAATGAATATGGACCTCACCTCAGGTCGGGTTCCAAAGACAACACATGTTGAGCAGAGATCATGTCCAAATTGACCAACTTCTGTCGGGAAAAATTTTGAACAAATTATTTTTGGAGGATTTGATCGTCGCGGGGGGGGTCGGGATGTCGAAGAGACCAAGTGGTCAACCTGAGGCAGGGAAACCTAGATTTTTATCAAGTTTAGTCAGGCAGACCTACACCAGACATTTACACAAGATTTTTTTATTCTAAGAAGCTTCAAGGGAAATTCTTCAGGTTTAGTTAAAGACTTGATATGGAGGGAAATATTCAATAATTACGGGAGAATTATTGTCATCTGCTGGCGTGAGTTGTCTTCAGACAATCCCTAGAGGAATTGGAATATTTTAAGAGCGAAATATTGGGGGACAGCGAAAGTGTTGGTCAAGAGATTTCTTAGGGGAAATTAATTGCATTAATTTATTCAGTAATTTCTGAGCCAGCGGGGATTTTCTTGTCCTCGTAGTTCGGGGAAGTGCACAATTTTGATTCGGAGAGAAATATTCAATAGAAAATAAAGGATCAGTTCATGTCATCTGCTGGTGGGAATCGTTTTCAGCGAATTTCTGGGAGAATTGGAGAGAATAAATCTGTAACGTTCGGTGAATTCCTCAGTCTGCCACCGAAAAAATACGATAAGGTCACGTAGTTTTTCTGGAATAAGTAAAATCTAAGAGAAATATCGAGAATCATTATACCCTACGATATAAAAATTTAGATTGTTTAGGGGACTTCCCAGAAAAATTGAAGATGTTGTTAAAGGTCCCCCTCATTGGCCCTCATGACCATTTTTACGAAACGAATTTTCCGCGACGATTGCCATTTTTTATAGAACTTCACTTCACTCCTAGATTACCCTTTAAAACGTAATTCTTAGGTCCTTTTGTTAGTAATTTTTATTGAATATTTCTCTGCGTATATATTTCAAATTCTGTTGGGGTATTTTTCCCTCAACTTCGAACGTTTTTCTTTAATAAACTTTCAATGGATTTATCGCGGCAACTGCCCCCGATACTCGTAAAAACTTGGGAATTAAAATAAAAAATAAAAACAATTTTTCCGAGAAAAAGTGGGGATTTTTATTCGTCATAAACTGTCGAAATAAAGTAAAAAACAAAAACAAAAGTAGGAGATCATTTTCTTCGATGCCATTAGCGAGTGGCAAAATTCGCTGTTAAATAACAAACTAAACTCTAAATTGTTTATTGTTTATGGTTGACGGAATATTCGCATTACTATTGAAAAACTAAAGAGTTATCTGTGCAATAGTTTTCCCTCCAGCTCCATCGACCTCTCATTCCCCAAAATACATAAACTCCTTGAGTCAAGTTCAGTGACACTGATGCTGAAGTGGATTAAGAAAAATCTCATCTCACTTATTCACTCTTCTCCCCGAAATTTCGATGAATAGAACGACTACAATCTTGAAGCATCCAACCATAAAAATGATGACAGTCCCGTCGCCTGCCTCAATATAATCCTCAGACCTCTCATCCTTTCTTTTTTTTTTTTTTATCATGTATACGCCTTCATTCAAGTTTCATACAACGCCTTTGCCCCCTCCTGGATACCGAAAAAAAAAAAAAAAAGTGAATGCAATTTTCCGCTTAGCGAACAAGAAAAATTGGACCTAGTAGAATCAAGATGCAGATGCTCTCTCTGTCTCTCCCATTAGCATCAGTGGTTGGGTATATATATCCTCTGGTGAGTATGCGGAATAATGAGATGAACGGTTTGGCTCCGACCCTGGAGGAGACAGCGATACAGAGAGCGCGGGAGAAAAAAAGGTGAAATGAGGAGTGGAGGGGAAAAAAAATCCTATTTGGTAGAGAAAGTGAACAAAGATCCGGAGAACAATCACGTCAATGTGATACTTGTCTGGGAAATCGTTTCGGAGGGAATTAATTATACTCTAGATTGGATAAAAGTACAAAGGTCAAAGGAGCGACGAGAGATAGCTCTTCTCTATTTTTCACCGCCTTTGTGAATATATATTCACTACTGGGCTTTGATAAAAAAAGGAAAACTGCAGAACAGATGCTGAGGCTTTTTCTCCTTTCATTGCATTGCAATTCGAAGCGCACCGGCATATACTGATGTATCTCACACCTCTCCCGGGAGAGGTAATCGCGTAATCCAGAGGAAAACAGTGGAGAGAGAGGGAGAGGTGATTTTTCAAATAAAAAAAAACGGAATATCTTCGTTTTCTGAAATAAAATTGTTTTAAAAGTGTCAATTGTCGCGTATTTTTCTGTAATATTCCGTAAAATTCTTAAACATCCAGGAATTTTTATGCTCTGGAGTATAATTAACTTCGCGATAGGAAGTTATTGGTTTCACCCCAAAAATGAAAATCGCTAATTTTGCGAAATGTCGACGTTTCATGACCAGGAGAAACCCCCCCGATGTTTTTTATCAAGTTGTATGTGTGTGTGTGTGGGTGTGTGTGATCACTTTTTTTTGTTCACGTTCCCGGACGAACGGATAGTGCGATCGGAAAAATTTTGGTGGCGATCG